>JANXIP010000229.1:0-92574 GCA_026167965.1 Cyanocitta stelleri
TCCCCCCCCCCTTCCCGGGGTGACCCCGCCGTGTCGCCCCCGTGGCCAGGACCCGGTGAAGGATGGCGAGCAGCGCATCCTGGCGTCCTACGCGCAGCTGCAGGAGGAGATGGTGGCCGCGTTCCGCAACCTGGAGGACTGAGAGCGACGGGGGAGGGGGGGACACAGGATGGGCGAGCGGGGGGGGTCCCCCGGGGTCGCCTCGCCCCCCTCCCCATCAATAAAGGGCCGGTGGTGGCACTGGAGCTCCGGGCGTGGCTTTCCCGAGGAGGGCGGGAGTGGCCGGTGTCCCCTCCCCTGGGGGGGTGGCACTGGGGGGGGGTCAGGGGGTGTTGGGGGAGGGGGTGGGGTTCGGGTGTTGTCACCTCTGTGGGATGTTGGGGGATGGGGACACCCGGAGAGGGCGGGGGGACATGAAGGGACAGGCGGGGGGAGGGGGACGGGGACGTTCTGGGGAGGGGGGACACCCCGGGGGGGGCAGGGGGGTGGCAGGGGCAGCTGGGTGGGATATGGGGACACCTTATGGGTGACAGGGACACCTGGGTGGGATATGGGGACACTTTGGGGGGTGATAGGGACACCTTATGGGTGGCAGGGACACCTCGGGGGGATATGGGGACACCCTGGGTGGATATGGGGACACCTTATGGGTGACAGGGACACCTGGGTGGGATATGGGGACACCCTGGGTGGGATATGGGGACACCTTATGGGTGGCAGGGACACCTGGGTGGGATATGGGGACACCCTGGTGGGATATGGGGACACCTTATGGGTGGCAGGGACACCTGGGTGGGATATGGGGACACTTTGGGGGGTGATAGGGACACCTTATGGGTGACAGGGACAGCTGGGTGGGATATGGGGACACCCTGGGTGGGATATGGGGACACCTTATGGGTGGCAGGGACACCTCGGGGGGATATGGGGACACTTTGGGGGGTGATAGGGACACCTCGGGGGGATATGGGGACACCCTATGGGTGACAGGGACACCTGGGTGGGCTGTGGGGACACCCTGTGGGTGACAGGGACAGCTGGGTGGGATATAGGGACACTTCGGGGGTGACAGGGACACCTGGGTGGGATATGGGGACACCCCTATGGGGGACAGGGACACCCTGGGTGGGATATGGGGACACCCCGGGGGGACACGGGGACTTCCTGAGTGGGACACGGAGCTGACAGGGACACCTTGGGTGGCACATGGGGTGACAGGGACACCTGGTGGGGACACGGGGACACGCTGGGGGACACACGGGGACACTTTGGCGGGACACGGGGGTGACAGGGACACCCGGGGGGGGACACGGGACACCCTGAGTGGACACGGGGACATCCTGGGGGGGACACGGGGGTGACAGGGACACCCTAACTGGGACACAGAGGTGGCAGGGACACCCTGGGGGGTGACAGGGACACCCTGGGGGACACAGGGGGACACCTCGGGTGGCACATGGGGTGACAGGGACACCCTGAGTGGGACACAGAGGTGGCAGGAACACCCTGGGGGAGACACGGGGGTGACAGGGACACCCAAACTGGGACACAGAGGTGGCAGGGACACCCTGGGGGGACATGGGGACATCCTGGAAGGGACACAAGGGTGTCCTGAGTGGGACACAGAGGTGGCAGGAACACCCTGGGGGGTGACAGGGGACACCCTGAGTGGGACACAGAGGTGGCAGGAACACCCTGGGGGTGACAGGGACACCCTGAGTGGGACACAGAGGTGACAGGGACACCCTGGGGGAGACACGGGGGTGACAGGAACACCCTAACTGGGACACAGAGGTGGCAGGAACACCCTGGGGGAGACACGGGACATGCTGGGGGAGACACAGAGGTGACAGGAACACCCTGGATGGGACACGGGGACACCCTGAGTGGGACACAGAGGTGACAGGAACACCCTGGGGGTGACACGGGACACCCTGAGTGGGACACAGAGGTGACAGGAACACCCTGGATGGGACACGGGGACACCCTGAGTGGGACACAGAGGTGACAGTGACACCCTGAGTGGGACACAGAGGTGGCAGGAACACCCTGGATGGGACACGGGGACACCCTGAGTGGGACACAGAGGTGACAGGAACACCATGGGGGGTGACAGTGACACCCTGAATGGGACACAGAGGTGGCAGGAACACTCTGAGGGTGATAGGGACACCCTGAGTGGGACACAGAGGTGGCAGGGACACCCTGGGGGTGACAGGGACACCCTGAGTGGGACACAGGGGTGGCAGGAACACCCTGGGGGAGGACACGGGACATGCTGGGGGGGACACAGAGGTGACAGGAACACCCTGGATGGGACACGGGGACACCCTGAGTGGGACACAGAGGTGACAGGAACACCCTGAGTGGGACACAGAGGTGACAGGAACACCCTGGATGGGACACGGGGACACCCTGAGTGGGACACAGAGGTGACAGGAACACCCTGAGTGGGACACAGAGGTGGCAGGAACACCCTGGGGGAGACACGGGACATGCTGGGGGGGACACGGGGGTGACAGGAACACCCTGGATGGGACACGGGGACACCCTGAGTGGGACACGGGGACATCCTGGAAGGGACCACAGGGGTGACAGGGACACCCTGGGGGTGACACGGGACACCCTGAGTGGGACACGGGGACATCCTGGAAGGGACACAGGGGTGACAGGGACACCCTGGGGGAGACACGGGACATGCTGGGGGAGACACGGGGGTGACAGGGACACCCTGACTGGGACACAGAGGTGGCAGGGACACCCTGGGGGTGACAGGGACACCTTGAGTGGGACACAGAGGTGACAGGAACACCCTGGGGGTGACAGTGACACCCTGAGTGGGACACAGAGGTGACAGGAACACCCTGGGGGAGACACGGGACATGCTGGGGGAGACACGGGGGTGACAGGAACACCCTGGATGGGACACGGGGACACCCTGAGTGGGACACAGAGGTGACAGTGACACCCTGAGTGGGACACAGAGGTGGCAGGGACACCCTGGGGGTGACAGGGACACCCTGAGTGGGACACAGGGGTGGCAGGAACACCCTGGGGGAGACACGGGACATGCTGGGGGGGGACACGGGGGTGACAGGGACACCTGGATGGGACACGGGGACACCCTGAGTGGGACACAGGGGTGGCAGGAACACCCTGGATGGGACACGGGGACACCCTGAGTGGGACACAGAGGTGACAGTGACACCCTGGATGGGACACGGGGACACCCTGAGTGGGACACAGAGGTGACAGTGACACCCTGGATGGGACACGGGGACACCCTGAGTGGGACACAGAGGTGACAGGAACACCCTGGATGGGACACGGGGACACCCTGGGAGTGACAGCGGCCGCTTGGAGGGAGCAACGCACGTCACAGGAGGTGACTCAGGACGCGGGGGGGGGACACCCCGCGGGGACATTCGGGGCCCCCCAGCGCTGCCACGTGGCAGGATCGGACCCTTTTGGGCAGGGGAGGTGTGACCCCCTCCCCACCCCCCCGTGTTGTGTCTGGTGGGGGCTGGGGTCGTGTGTGTGTGTCCCCCGTGTCCCCCCCCCGCCCTCCCTGTGTCCCCGCCCCGGCTCGCCCGAGCCGCCGCCCGCGATGTGGGAGCCGCTGCTGCTGCTGCTGCTGCCCCTGGGGCTGGGGGCGGCCCTGGAGACCCCCGGTGGGTGCTGGGGGGTCCCGGGGATCCCGGGGGGGTCGGGGGTTCTGAAGGGGTTCGAGGGTTCAGGGAGTCTCGGGGTCTATGGGGTGTTGGGGGTCAGGGGGTTCTGGGAGGGGTCCTGAGGGCCCAGGGGAGCCTGGGGGGATGCGGGGTGCAGGGGGTCCGGGGGGTTCGGGGGGTTCGGGCGGGTTTAGAGGGTCCGGGGGGAGCTGGGGGTGATGGGGGTCCAGGGGGGTCTTGGGGGCTTCGGGGTGCTGGGGGTCAGGGGGGTGCTGGAGGGCTGTGGGGTGCAGGGGGTCCGGGGGTCTCTGGGGTTCTGCGGGTCGGGGGGTTCAGGGGGGGTTTAGAGGGTCCGGGGAGTGCTGGGGGTCCAGGGGGGTCTTGGGGGCTTCGGGGTGCTGGGGGTCAGGGGGGTGCTGGAGGGCTGTGGGGTGCGGGGGGTCCTGGGGGTTCAGGGGGCGTTCAGGGGGGTTCGGGGGGGGTTCGGGGGGGGTTTAGAGGGTCCGGGGAGTGATGGGGGTCCAGGGGGGTCTTGGGGGCTTCGGGGTGCTGGGGTCAGGGAGGTGCTGGGGGTCAGGGGGGTGCTGGAGGGCTGTGGGGTGCAGGGGGTCCGGGGGTCTCTGGGGTTCTGCGGGTCGGGGGGTTCAGGGGGGGTTCAGAGGGTCCGGGGGGTGCTGGGGGTCCAGGGGGGTCTTGGGGGCTTCGGGGTGCTGGGGGTCAGGGGGGTGCTGGAGGGCTGGGGGGTGCTGGGGGTCCTGGGGGTTCAAGGGGCATTCAGGGGGGGGTTCAGGGGGGGGTTCGGGGGGGCGTTTAGAGGGTCCGGGGGGTGCTGGGGGTCCAGGGGGGTCTTGGGGACTTCGGGGTGCTGGGGGTCAGGGGGGTGCTGGGGTCAGGGGGGTGCTGGAGGGCTGGGGGGTGCAGGGGGGTCCGGGGGTCTCTGGGGTTCTGCGGGTCGGGGGGTTCAGGGGGGGTTCAGAGGGTCCGGGGGGTGCGCAGAGTGCGGGGGGGTGCAGGGGGTCTGCGGGGTGCTGGGGGGTCCGGGGAGTGCGGGAGCTCCGGGGGTCTCGGGGGTCCTGGGGGTCCGAGGGGTTTTAGCGGGGTGGGGGGCAGCGTTCAGTGGGTCCGGGGGGGGCTGGGAGGGGGGGGGTCCCTGGGGGTGCAGGGGGGGTTGGGTGTGCGGGGGGGTTTTGGGGTCCAGGGGAGGGATCTGAGGGGTGCGGGGCGTTGGGGCTGCGGGCTGGGGGGGCTGCGGGAGCCGGGGCTGGGGGAGATGTCGCCGTCCCTGTCCCCGCCCCGGTCCCCGTCCCCGCCCCTGTCCGGAGCTGGGGCTGGTGGCGATCCCCGAGTGTCCCTCAGGGGCGAGTCACGGTCACGGTGTCACCCCCGGGGTCCCTCAGCGGGGTCCCCACCACCCGTGGGACAGCGACAGACCCCGGGGTCCCTCAGCAGTGTCCCCCCCGTCACGGTCACGGTGTCACCTTCAGGGTCCCTCAGCGGGGTCCCCACCACCCATGGGACGATGTCACCCTCGGGGTCCCTCAGCGGGGTCCCTCCGCGGGGTCCCCCCCGTCACGGTCACGGTGTCACCCCCCGGGGTCCCTCAGCAGTGTCCCCCCCCGTCGCGGTCACGGTGTCACCTTCAGGGTCCCTCAGCGGGGTCCCCACCACCCATGGGACGATGTCACCCTCGGGGTCCTTCAGTGGGGGTCCCTCAGCAGTGTCCCCCCCGTCATGGTCACGGTGTCACCTTCGGGGTCCCTCAGCGGGGGTCCCCACCACCCGTAGGACGATGTCACCCTCGGGGTCCCTCAGTGGGGTCCCTCAGCAGTGTCCCCCCCGTCACGGTCACGGTGTCACCCCCAGGGTCCCTCAGCAGTGTCCCCACCACCCATGGGACAGCGACAGCCCCCGGGGTCCCTCAGTGGGGTCCCCCCCGTCACGGTCACGGTGTCACCCCCGGGGTCCCTCAGCGGGGTCCCCCACCACCCATGGGACAGCGACAGACCCCGGGGTCCCTCAGCGGGGTCCCTCAGCAGTGTCCCCCCCGTCGCGGTCACGGTGTCACCCCCAGGGTCCCTTAGCAGTGTCCCCACCACCCATGGGAAGGTGTCACCCCCAGGGGTCCCTCAGCAGTGTCCCCACCACCCATGGGACAGCGACAGCCCCCAGGGTCCCCCCCCGGCCCCACCACGGGTGGGTGCCAGTGTCACCTGTCCCCGTAATCCCCAGTGCCACCCGCTGCCCCTCCCCGTTGTCCCCAGCTCCGGTGACGCTCCCCCGTTGTCCCCAGGCCCCGGTGACCCCTCGGGGGGCTGCGGGCCGTGCCACAGCCCCCACGGTGGCCGTGCGGTGACCAACGCCACCCTGGGCGCCAATGTCACCCTGGGGGTGTCCCGCGGCGGGGGCTCCCCTGGGCCGGCTGCTGGCGGTGCGGTGGCACTTTCGGGGTGACCCCGCGCTCCCCGCTGTCCCCGTGTGCGTCCGGGGCCGGGGTCCCCCGCGCTGTCACCCCCCCTACGGTGACAGGGCCACGCTGGTGGCCCCCGATGTCCCCCCCGGCTCGCTGGTGCTGCGGGACGTGCGGGGGGGGGACAGTGGCACCTTCACGTGTCTGCTCGTGGGGGACAGCGACTGCGCCTGCGGGACCGTGACACTGCGGCTGCGCGCCGGTGAGACCCCCCGGGACCCCCCCGAGACCCCCGGAACCTCCCCCGAGACCCCCACCCCCGGACCCCCCACCGAGACCCCCCCGAGACCCCCCGGAACCTCCCCTGAGACCCCCAGGACCTCCCCTGGGACCCCCACCCCGGGATCCCCCACCGAGATCCCCCTGAGACCCCCCCCCACCCCGGATCCCCCCCAAGACCCCCACCCCGGCATCCCCCACCGAGATTCCCCCCAAGACCCCCGGAACCTCCCCCGAGACCCCCGGAGCCTCCCCTGAGACCCCCACCCCGGGATCCCCCACCGAGACCCCCCCCCCGAGACCCCCGGGACCCCCCCCCGAGACCCCGGAGCCTCCCCTGAGACCCCCACCCCGAGATCCCCCACCGAGACCCCCCCCCGAGACCCCCGGGGACCCCCCCCGAGACCCCCGGAACCTCCCCCGAGACCCCCATCCCCCCCACCCCGGGATCCCCCACCGAGACCCCCCCCCGAGACCCCCGGAACCTCCCCCGAGGACCCCCGGGACCTCCCCCGAGACCCCCACCCCGGGATCCCCCACCGAGACCCCCTCCCCTGAGACTCCCGGAACCTCCCCTGAGACCCCCGGGACCTCCCCTGAGACCCCCGCCCCGGGACCCCCACCCAGGAACACGCCCGACCTGAGACCCCCAGGACCCCTGACCTAAGACCCTCACACGAGACCCCCGCCCGGGAACCCCATCTGGGACCCCCCACCCCGGGACCCCCGCCCTGAGACCCTCACCCTGAGACCTTCACCGGTGTAGGGTCTCTCTGGGGGGGCTCTGTGGGATTTGGGGGCTCTGGGGGGGGCCTCTGTGGGATTTGGGGGTGCAGCCCCCTGAGGGGTCCCACCTGTCGCCCCCCCCTGCTCCCCCCCAGGTGTCCCCTGCAGCCCCCCCCCCCTCCGGGACCCCTCCGCGCGGCGGCCGCGGCATCGTCATCATCGTCACCGTCATTGTCGCTGTCGTTGTCACCGCGCTCCTGCTGCTGCCACCGGCCCGCGGGCGCTGACACCCGTGTGTGTCCCCAGTGTCCCCCAGTGGTCCCCAGTGTCCCTGTCCCCATGTCCCCAGTGTCCCCATGTCCCCCATGTCCCCGGTGTCCCTGTCCCCCTGACCCCAATGTCTCTATGGTCCCTCTGTCCCCCACATCCCCAATGTCCCATCCCCACTGTTCCTGTCCCCATGTCCCCAATGTCCCGTCCTCAGTGTCCCTGATCCCGCTGTCCCCATATCCCCGTGTCCCCCATGTCCTGTCCCCGGTGTCCCCAATGTCCCCCATATCTCCAGTGTCCCTGTCCCCCATGTCCCCTCTGTCCCATCCCCGGTGTCCCTTTCCCCCATATCCCCATGTCCTGTCCCCATGTCCCAAATGTCCCCCATATCTCCAGTGTCCCCAGTGTCCCATCCCCAATATCCCTTTCCCCCATGTCCCCAGTGTCCCTGACCCTGCTGTCCCCATATCCCCGTGTCCCCCATGTCCTGTCCCCGGTGTCCCCAATGTCCCCCATATCTCCAGTGTCCCTTTCCCCATGTCCCCAATGTCCCCAATGTCCCCCATATCTCCAGTGTCCCTGTCCCCAATGTCCCCTCTGTCCCATCCCCGGTGTCCCTTTCCCCCCATATCCCCATGTCCCTGTCCCCATGTCCCAAATGTCCCCCATAACTCCAGTGTCCCCAGTGTCCCATCCCCAATATCCCTTTCCCCCCATGTCCCCAATGTCCCTGACCCTGCTGTCCCCATATCCCCGTGTCTCCCATGTCCTGTCCCCACTGTCCCCAATGTCCCCCATATCTCCAGTGTCCCTGTCCCCCACGTCCCCAGTGTCCCCCTTCCCCCATATCTCCAGTGTCCCTGTCCCATATCTCCAGTGTCCCTGTCCCCATATCTCCAGTGTCCCCCAGTGTCCCCATCCCCAATATCCCTTTCCCCATGTCCCCAATGTCCCTGACCCTGCGTGTCCCCATATCCCCGTCCTGTCCCCACTGTCCCCAATGTCCCCCATATCTCCAGTGTCCCTGTCCCCCACGTCCCCGGTGTCCCTTTCCCCCATATCCCCATGTCCTGTCCCCATGTCCCAAATGTCCCCCATATCTCCAGTGTCCCCCAGTGTCCCATCCCCAATATCCCTTTCCCCCATGTCCCCAGTGTCCCTGACCCTGCTGTCCCCATATCCCCGTGTCTCCCATGTCCTGTCCCCACTGTCCCCAATGTCCCCCATATCTCCAGTGTCCCTGTCCCCCACGTCCCCAGTGTCCCCTTCCCCCATATCTCCAGTGTCCCTGTCCCCATATCCCCAATGTCCCCCATAACTCCAGTGTCCCCAGTGTCCCATCCCCAATGTCCCTTTCCCCCATGTCCCCAATGTCCCTGACCCTGCTGTCCCCATATCCCCGTGTCCCTTTCCCCATGTCCCCCAATGTCCCTGATCCCGCTGTCCCCATATCCCCGTGTCCCTTTCCCCATGTCCCCAATGTCCCCTGACCCCGCTGTCCCCATATCCCCGTGTCCCCCCTGTCCTTGTCCCCGCTGTCCCCAATGTCCCCTCTCCACCCGGCTGCCCGCAGGGTCCCGAGCCCACCCTGGGCTGGCCCTGCCTCGGGGATGTCACCTGCTGTCCCCAAGGCGCTGGCGGGACCCGCCTGTGTCGCCGGGGGTGACCCCGGCCGTGTCCCCCCCCGTCCTCCCCCTCAGTGTCACCCGGGTGGGGGACAAACTCGTGCCACCTCAGCAGCCGGGTGGCCGCAGCGCCCAGAGCCTTCCCCCATTGTGTCCCCAACAATGGCAGTGCCACGTGCCAGGGGCCCTGTCCCCTCCCGGGGGACGGAGCAGGGACACGGGGACAGCAGGACACGGGGACAGCAGGACACGGGGACAGGTGGCCATGGGGGCAGCGGCGCAGCGGCTGCTGAAGGCGGGTGAGTGCCGGGGGGACTGTCCCCAATGTCCCCAATGTCCCCCCATGTCCCCCATGTCCCCATGTCCCCCAGTGTCCCCCATGTCCCAATGTCCCCCATGTCCCCCATGTCCCCCATGTCCCCCCATGTCCCCAGTGTCCCCAGTGTCCCCAATGTCCCCAATGTCCCCCATGTCCCCCATGTCCCCAGTGTCCCCAGTGTCCCCACCCCTGGGTCCCCCCTCTGGTGTCCCCTAGGGACGTCCCTGGTGTCCCCCTCCACTCCAGAGGGGTCCCCAGGGGCCACCCCCGGGTAGCTCCTTACCCCAGAAATGTCCCCACGGGTGTCCCCAACATCCCCCGGAGATGTCACCCACGGCTACCCCCCCGAGTCCCCAGGGATGTCCTCTGTGTCCCCCAGAGATGCCGCACCCCTAGGTGTCCCCATTTCCCCCAGGGATGTCCCCGTGGGTGTCCCCTGTGTTCCCACGAGATGCCAGCCTGGGGACCCCCCGTGTCCCCCGGAGATGTCCCTAAAAGTGTCCCCAAAAATCCCCTGGAGATGCCACCCCCGTGTCCCCCCAGTCCCCACAAGTGTCCCTATGATTATCCCCCGTGTCCCCTCCAGATGCCACCTCCGGGTACCTCCCTGTCCCCCCAGATGTGTCCCCCACGGGTGTCGTCCAGAAATGTCCCCGTGGGTGTCCCCCATGTCCCCTACAGATGTCCCCAGGGCTGTCCCCGTGTACCCCAGAGATGTCCCCACGCTGTCCCCGTGTCCTGCCACTGTCCCCACGTCCCTGCTGCTGTCCCCACTTTGTCCCCCTGTCCCTGAGAGACATCCCCACGCTGTCCCCATGTCCCCACGCTGTCCCTGTGTACCCCAGAGATGTCCCCATGCTGTCCCCGTGTCCCTGCCACTGTCCCCACCGCTGTCCCCACACTGTCCTGATGTCCCCCAGAGATGTCCCCCACGCTGTCCCCGTGTCCCCACCGCTGTCCTGATGTCCCCCAGAGATGTCCCCACTCTGTCCCTGTGTCCCCCACCGCTGTCCCCAGGGCTGTCCCCCACGTCCCCTGCCTCTGTCCCCACTACTGTCCCCTTGTCCCCCACTGCTGTCCCCCTGTCCCCACGCTGTCCCCACTGCTGTCCAGATGTCCCCCAGAGATGTCCCCACGCTGTCCCCCTGTCCCCACCACTGTCTCCACATCCCTGCCACTGTCCCCACGCTGTCCCCTTGTCCCCACTGCTGTCCCCGTGTCCCCACGCTGTCCTGATGTCCCCCCAGAGATATCCCCACTGCTGTCCCCGTGTCTCCACTGCTGTCCCCAGGGCTGTCCCCACGTCCCTGCCACTGTCCCCACGCTGTCCCCACTGCTGTCCCCTTGTCCCTACGCTGTCCCCACGCTTTCCCCACGCTGTCCTGATGTCCCCCAGAGATATCCCCACGCTGTCCCCGTGTCCCCACCGCTGTCCCCACCGCTGTCCCCACATCCCTGACACTGTCCCCACACTGTCCCCACACTGTCCCCACACTGTCCCCACACTGTCCCCTGTCCCCACCGCTGTCCCCAGAGCTGTCCCCACGTCCCTGCCACTGTCCCCACCGCTGTCCCCACACTGTCCCCTGTCCCCCAGAGCTGTCCCCACGTCCCTGCCACTGTCCCCACCGCTGTCCCCACATCCCTGACACTGTCCCCACACTGTCCCCCACACTGTCCCCCACACTGTCCCCTGTCCCCACCCCTGTCCCCAGAGCTGTCCCCACGTCCCTGCCACTGTCCCCACCGCTGTCCCCACGCTGTCCCCACCGCTGTCCCCCACGCTGTCCCCACCGCTGTCCCCGCAGGATGCCGGCGGCCGGGGGGCTGCTGTGCGGGGCCAGTGGCCTGGCCCTGCTGGTGGCCGCCACCGCCACCCATTTCTGGGTGCAGCGCCGGGCGCCGGGGGGCACGGCCAGCCTGGGGCTGTGGCACGGCTGCCTCGGGGGACAGTGCCACCACCCACGCCACCACCCCAGGTACGCCCCGGGGCTGGGGGGGGGGGGGGGGGCTCAGCAGGGTGGGAATTGGGGGGGGGGGGGTCGGGAGCTGTCCCCAATGTCCCCACCCCTGGGTCCCCCCCTGTGGTGTCCCCTCGGGGTGTCCCTGGTGTCCCCCTCCACTCCAGAGGGTCCCCAAAGGTGCCACTGCCGGGTAACCGCTTGCCCCCAAATGTCCCCACGGGTGTCCCCAGCACCCCCCCCGCAGATGTCACCCCCTGGTGGGGGGGGGGGGTCACCCCCGGGTGTCCCCGCGGTGTCCCCAAGCCGTGTCCCGTCCCGTCCCCCCCCCCCAGCGCTCCTGGAGGCCACGCGGGTGCTGATGCTGCTCTCGGTGGTCGCCGCCGCCGCCGGGACTCGCCCTGGGCTTGTCCGTGGGGGGCCAGCGGGGGCCGGCGGGCGCGGGCACGAGTGGCCGGGGCCACCCTGCTGCTGGCGGGTACGTGGGGACAGAGGGGACACGGGGGGGGGGGGGGGGACTTGGGGACCGTCCCCAGGCTGAGGGGGGAGGGGGGGGGGCATCGCTGGGCTGAGCGGGGACAGGGCTCGGCAGGGTGGGAATTTGGGGGGGGGGGAGGGGGGGGTGTCATCAGTGCGCTGAGCTGTGCCCGTCTCTGCCGTGCCCGGTCTCAGCCGTGCCCATCACTGCTGTGCTGAGCTGTGCCCGGTCTCAGCCGTGCCCGGTCTCAGCCGTGCCCGGTCTCAGCCGTGCCCATCACTGCTGCGCTGAGCTGTGCCCGGTCTCTGCCGAGTTCCTCTGCCCCCCCTGTGTCCCCGTTCCCTCCCGTGTCCCTCTGCCCCCCCCGTGTCCCCGATCCCCCCCCCGTGTCCCCTGACCCCCCCCCGCGTCCACTGACCCCTCCCGTGCCCCCTGCTCCCTCCTGTGTCCCCTGCCCCCCGTGTCCCCTGACCCCTCCTGTGTCCCCTGCCCCCCGTGTCCCCCTGACCCCCCCGTGTCCCCTGACCCCCCCTGTGTCCCCTGCCCCCCTCGTGTCCCCTCTGTCCCCCTCGTCTCCTGACCCCCCCGTGTCCCCTGACCCCCCCGTGTCCCTTTCCCCCCTCCTCCCGTGCCCCCGTCCCCTCCCGAGTCCCTCTGCCCCCCCTGTGTCCACCGACCCCTCCTCCCGTTCCCCTGACCCCCCATGTCCTTCTGCACCCCCTGTGTCCCCTGACCACCCCCCGTGCCCCTGACCCCCCGTGCCTTGTCCCCTCCCGGGTACCCTGACCCCCCCCATGTCCCTCTGCCCCCCCTCCCGTGTCCCCCTGACCCCCCCCGTGCCCCCTGCCCCCCATCCCCTGACCCCCCCTGTGTCTCCTGCACCCCTCGTGTCCCTCTGTCCCCCTCGTCTCCTGACCCCTCCCGTGACCCTTTCCCCCTCCTCCCGTACCCCTGACCCCTCCTGTACCCCCGATCCCTCCCGTACCCCTGAACCCTCCCGTGCCCCCTGACCCCCCCGTGTCCCTCTGCCCCCCCTCCTGTGTCCCCTGACCCCCCCCGTGTCCCCTGCCCCCCCGTGTCCCTCTGCCCCCCATCACCTGACCCCCCCCATGTCCCTGACCACGCCCTGCCCCCTGCCCCCCGTGTCCCTCTGCCCCCCATCCCCTGACCCCCCCCAGTGTCCCCTGACCCCCCCCGTGCCCCCTGACCCCTCCCCTGCCCCCTGCCCCCCGTGTCCCTCTGCCCCCCCATCCCCTGACCCCCCCCATGTCCCCTGACCCCGCCCTGCCCCCTGCCCCCCGTGTCCCTCTGCCCCCCCATCCCCTGACCCCCCCATGTCCCTGACCCCCCCCGTGTCCCCTGCCCCCCCGTGTCCCTCTGCTCCCCCATCACCTGACCCCCCCATGTCCCTCTGCACCCCCCGTGTCCCTCTGCCCCCCCCATGTCCCCTGACCCCCCCCCTTGTCCCCTGCCCCCCCCGTGTCCCCCAGGGCTGCTGGCGCTGCTGGGGCTCGGGGTGTATTCGGGGGGGACCCTGACCCTGCTGGGGCCTCTGCGCGGCTCCTGGAGCTTCTCCTGGTCCTACATCCTGGGCTGGGTGGCCGTGGTGCTGCTGGGCTCCGCAGGTAGCGGCACGGGGGGGGCACCGGGGGGGGCACGGGGGGTCGGGGGGGGTCACGGGGGTCGGGGGGGAGTCCAGGGGATTTGAAGGGTGAAGGAGATTTGGGGGGGTGAAGAGGGATTTGGGGGGGGGGTCACTGCTGCGCTGAGCTGTGCCCGGGCTCTGCGCTGGGAATTGGGGGGATTTGGGGGGGTCATGGGGGTCGGGGGGGGTCACTGGGATTGGGGGGGTGAAGGGGATTTGGGGGGGTGAAGGGGGATTTGGGGGGGGGTCACTGCTGCGCTGAGCTGTGCCCGGGCTCTGCACTGGGAATTGGGGGGATTTGGGGGGGTCATGGGGGTCGGGGGGGGTCACTGGGATTGGGGGGGTGAAGGGGATTTGGGGGGGTGAAGAGGATTTGGGGGGGGGGTCACTGCTGCGCTGAGCTGTGCCCGGGCTCTGCACTGGGAATTGGGGGGGGGCTTTGGGGATTTGGGGGGTTACGGGGGTCGGGGGGGGGGGGTCCAGGGGATTTGGGGGGGGTGAAGGAGATTTGGGGGGGGTGAAGGGGATTTGAGGGGGCCACGGGGATTGGGGGGGTGAAGGGGATTTGGGGGGTCAAGGGGATTTGGGGTGATGAAGGAGATTTGGGGGGGGTCACGGCGATTTGGGGGGGTCACGGAGGTCGGGGGGGGTCATGGGGATTTGGGGGGGTCATGGGGGTGGGGGGGGATGAAGGGGATTTGGGGGGGTCACGGGGATTTGGGGGGGGTCATGGGGGTGGGGGGGTGAAGGGGATTTGGGGGGGTCACGGGGATTTGGGGGGGGTCATGGGGGTGGGGGGGGGTGAAGGGGATTTGGGGGGGTGAAGGGGATTTGGGGTGATGAAGGAGATTTGGGGGGGGTCATGGGGATTTGGGGGGGTCATGGGGGTCGGGGGGGTCACGGGGATTTGGGGGGGTGAAGGGGGATTTGGGGGGGTCCCGGGGATTTTGGGGGGGGGGGGTCCCGGGGATTTGGGGGGGGGGGGGGTCACGGGAGTGGTGGGGGGTCAAGCGGATTCGGGGGGTCCCGGGCATTGGGGGTGTCACTGCTGCACTGAGCTGTGCCCGGGCTCTGCAATGGGGTGGGGGACCCCCCCCCCCAAATTTTTGGGGGGCCATTTTGGGGGTCCCCAACCCCCCTCTTCCCCCCCCCCCCCCAGGGCTTTTCCACCTCTGCGCCGCTTCCAAGGATCCGTCCCCCGGAGAGCTCCGAAGGTTGGGGGGTCCTGAGGGGTCCTGGGTGCCCTGGGGGGGGGGGTCCCCACCCCAATTTGGGGTGCCGCGGGTGTGGTCACTGCTGTGCTGAGCTGTGTCCCACCCAATTTGGGGTGCCGCGGGTGTGGTCACTGCTGTGCTGAGCTGTGTCCGGCCTCTGCTGATCCCCTCCCCCCCCCCCCCATTCCCGGTTTTTTCCCCCCTTTTCCAAATTTTGCTGTGCCAATAAATGCGCCCCCCCCCTCCCCCCCCCCGGGGTTTCCCCGTGGGATCCGGGGGGATTTGGGCTCCCAAAATTTCCTGGGGGTCCCAAAATTTCCTGGGAGTGTCGGTGACGGCCCCCACCTCCCCCCTCCTCCCCCATCCTCCCTGTTCCGCGGGAAGGAACTGGGATATGGGGGAGGGGGATAATTGGGAGGGACATGGGGCCACTGGGAGGTCCATGGGGGATCACTGGGAGCACTGGGAGTGCCATGGGGGATCACTGGGAGCACTGGGAGCACTGGGAGGTCTATGGGGGGATCACTGGGAGCACTGGGAATGCCATGGGTGAATCACTGGGAGCACTGGGAGCACCATGGGGGATCACTGGGAGCCACTGGGAGCACTGGGAGTGCCATGGGGGGATCACTGGGATCACTGGGAGTGCCATGGGGGATCACTGGGAAGCACTGGGAGCACTGGGAGTGCCATGGGGGATCAATAGGAAGCACTGGGAGCCACTGGGAGGTCCATGGGGGGATCACTGGGAGCACTGGGAGCACTGGGAGTGCCATGGGGGGATCACTGGGAGCACTGGAAGGTCCGTGGGGGGATCACTGGGAGCACTGGGGAGTGCCATGGGGGGATCACTGGGAGCACTGGGAGTGCCATGGGGGGATCACTGGGAAGCACTGGGAGCACTGGGAGTGCCATGGGGGGATCACTGGGAGCACTGGGAGGTCCATGGGGGGATCACTGGGAGCGCTGGGAGTGCCATGGGGGGATCACTGGGAAGCACTGGGAGGTCCATGGGGGGATCACTGGGAAGCACTGGGAGCACTGGGAGTGCCATGGGGGGATCACTGGGAGCCACTGGGAGCACTGGGAGTGCCATGGGGGGATCACTGGGAGCACTGGGAGCACTGGGAGTGACATGGGTGAATCACTGGGAAGCACTGGGAGCACTGGGAGTGCCATGGGGGGAGCACTGGGAGCACTGGGAGGTCCATGGGTGAATCACTGGGAGCACTGGGAGGTCCATGAGGGGATCACTGGGAAGCACTGGGAGCACCGGGAGTGCCATGGGTGAATCACTGGGAGCACTGGGAGCACTGGCGAGTGCCATGGGGGATCACTGGGAGCACTGGGAGCACTGGGAGTGCCATGGGGGATCACTGGGAGCACTGGGAGCCACTGGAGCACTGGCAGTGGTATGGGTGAATCACTGGGAAGCACTGGGAGCACTGGGAGGTCCATGGGGGGATCACTGGGAGCACTGGGAGTGCCATGGGGGATCACTGGGAGCACTGGGAGCACTGGAGTGCCATGGGGGATCACTGGGAGCACTGGGAGTGCCATGGGTGAATCACTGGGAGCACTGGGAGTGCCATGGGGGGATCACTGGGAGCACTGGGAGCACTGGGAGTGCCATGGGTGAATCACTGGGAAGCACTGGGAGCACTGGGAGGTCCATGGGGGGATCACTGGGAGCACTGGGAGTGCCATGGGGGGATCACTGGGAAGCACTGGGAGCACTGGAGTGCCATGGGGGGATCACTGGGAGCACTGGGAGGTCCATGGGGGGATCACTGGGAGCACTGGGAGTGCCATGGGGGGATCACTGGGAAGCACTGGGAGCACTGGGAGTGCCATGGGGGGATCACTGGGAGCCACTGGGAGCACTGGGAGTGCCATGGGGGGATCACTGGGAGCACTGGGAGCACTGGGAGTGACATGGGTGAATCACTGGGAAGCACTGGAGCACTGGGAGTGCCATGGGGGGAGCACTGGGAGCACTGGGAGGTCCATGGGTGAATCACTGGGAGCACTGGGAGGTCCATGAGGGGATCACTGGGAAGCACTGGGAGCACCGGGAGTGCCATGGGTGAATCACTGGGAGCACTGGGAGCACTGGGAGTGCCATGGGGGATCACTGGGAGCACTGGGAGCACTGGGAGTGCCATGGGGGGATCACTGGGAGCACTGGGAGCCACTGGGAGCACTGGCAGTGGTATGGGTGAATCACTGGAAGCACTGGGAGCACTGGGAGGTCCATGGGGGGATCACTGGAGCACTGGGAGTGCCATGGGGGATCACTGGGAGCACTGGGAGCACTGGGAGTGCCATGGGGGATCACTGGGAGCACTGGGAGTGCCATGGGTGAATCACTGGGAGCACTGGGAGTGCCATGGGGGATCACTGGGAAGCACTGGGAGCACTGGGAGGTCCATGGGGGGATCACTGGGATCACTGGGAGCACTGGGAGGTCAATGGGGGATCACTGGGAGCACTGGGAGTGCCATGGGGGATCACTGGGAGCACTGGGAGTGCCATGGGTGAAGCACTGGGAGCACTGGGAAGCACTGGGAGCACTGGGAGGTCCATGGGGGATCACTGGGAGCACTGGGAGGTCCATGAAGGATCACTGGGAGCCACTGGGAGCACTGGGAGGTCCATGGGTGAATCACTGGGAGCACTGGGAGTGCCATGGGGGATCACTGGGAGCACTGGGAGTGCCATGGGGGATCACTGGGAAGCACTGGGAGCACTGGGAGTGCCATGGGAGGATCACTGGGAGCACTGGGAGGTCCATGGGGGGATCACTGGGAGCACTGGGAGGTCCATGGGGGGATCACTGGGAGCGCTGGGAGTGCCATGGGGGGATCACTGGGAAGCACTGGGAGGTCCATGGGGGGATCACTGGGAAGCACTGGGAGCACTGGGAGTGCCATGGGGGGATCACTGGGAGCCACTGGGAGCACTGGGAGTGCCATGGGGGGATCACTGGGAGCACTGGGAGCACTGGAGTGACATGGGTGAATCACTGGGAAGCACTGGGAGCACTGGGAGGTCCATGGGGGGATCACTGGGAGCACTGGGAGGTCCATGGGTGAATCACTGGGAGCACTGGGAGGTCCATGAGGGGATCACTGGGAAGCACTGGGAGCACCGGGAGTGCCATGGGTGAATCACTGGGAGCACTGGGAGTGCCATGGGGGGATCACTGGGAGCACTGGGAGCACTGGGAGTGCCATGGGGGGATCACTGGGAGCACTGGGAGCCACTGGGAGCACTGGCAGTGGTATGGGTGAATCACTGGGAAGCACTGGGAGCCACTGGGAGGTCCATGGGGGGATCACTGGGAGCACTGGGAGGTCCATGGGGGGATCACTGGGAGCACTGGGAGCCACTGGGAGGTCCATGGGGGATCACTGGGAGCACCGGGAGTGCCATGGGGGATCACTGGGAGCACTGGGAGCACTGGGAGTGCCATGGGGGATCACTGGGAGCACTGGGAGTGCCATGGGGGATCACTGGGAGCACTGGGAGCACTGGGAGTGCCATGGGTGAATCACTGGGAGCACTGGGAGTGCCATGGGGGGATCACTGGGAAGCACTGGGAGCACTGGGAGGTCCATGGGGGGATCACTGGGATCACTGGGAGCACTGGGAGGTCAATGGGGGATCACTGGGAGCACTGGGAGTGCCATGGGGGATCACTGGGAGCACTGGGAAGCACTGGGAGCACTGGGAGGTCCATGGGGGAATCACTGGGAGCACTGGGAGGTCCATGAAGGATCACTGGGAGCCACTGGGAGCACTGGGAGGTCCATGGGTGAATCACTGGGAGCACTGGGAGTGCCATGGGGGATCACTGGGAGCACTGGGAGTGCCATGGGGGATCACTGGGAAGCACTGGGAGCACTGGGAGTGCCATGGGGGATCACTGGGAACACTGGGAGTGCCATGGGGGGATCACTGGGAGCACTGGGAGCACTGGGAGTGCCATGGCGGGATCACTGGGAGCACTGGGAGTGCCATGGGGGATCACTGGGAAGCACTGGGAGCACTGGGAGGTTTATGGGGGGATCACTGGGAAGCACTGGGAATGCCATGGGTGAATCACTGGGAGCCCTGGGAGCACTGGGGAGTGCCATGGGGGATCACTGGGAGCACTGGGAGTGCCATGGGGGATCACTGGGAAGCACTGGGAGCACTGGGAGTGCCATGGGGGGATCACTGGGATCACTGGGAGTGCCATGGGGGGATCACTGGGAGCACTGGGAAGCACTGGGAGTGCCATGGGGGGATCACTGGGAAGCACTGGGAGCACTGGGAGGTTTATGGGGGGATCACTGGAGCACTGGGAATGCCATGGGTGAATCACTGGGAGCACTGGGAGTGCCATGGGGGGATCACTGGGAAGCACTGGGAGTGCCATGGGGGATCACTGGGAGCCACTGGGAGGTGCATGGGGGGATCACTGGGAGCACTGGGAGCGCCATGGGGGGATCACTGGGATCACTGGGAGTGCCATGGGGGGATCACTGGGAAGCACTGGGAGCACTGGGAGGTCCATGGGGGGATCACTGGGAGCACTGGGAGTGCCATGGCGGGATCACTGGGAGCACTGGGAGTGCCATGGGGGAGCACTGGGAAGCACTGGGAACACTGGGAGCACTGGGAGGTCCATGGGGGGATCACTGGGAGCACTGGGAGGTCCATGGGTGAATCACTGGGATCACTGGGACCACTGGGAGTGCCATGGGGATCACTGGGATCACTGGGAAGCACTGGGAGCACTGGGAGGTCCATGGGTGAATCACTGGAAGCACTGGGAGCACTGGGAGGTCCATGGGGTATCACTGGGAGCACTGGGAGTGCCATGGGGGGATCACTGGGAGCACTGGGAGTGCCATGGGTGAATCACTGGGAAGCACTGGGAGCACTGGGAGGTTTATGGGGGGATCACTGGGAGCACTGGGAATGCCATGGGTGAATCACTGGGAGCACTGGGAGCACTGGGAGGTCCATGGGGGGATCACTGGGAAGCACTGGGAGCACTGGGAGTGCCATGGGGGATCACTGGGATCACTGGGAGTGCCATGGGGGGATCACTGGGAGCACTGGGAGCACTGGGAGTGCCATGGGGGATCACTGGGAGCACTGGGAGTGCCATGGGTGAATCACTGGGAGCACTGGGAGCACTGGAAGGTCCGTGGGGGGATCACTGGGAGCACTGGGAGTGCCATGGGGGGATCACTGGGAGCACTGGGAGCACTGGGAGTGCCATGGGTGAATCACTGGGAGCACTGGAAGGTCCGTGGGGGGATCACTGGGAGCCACTGGGAGCACTGGGAGTGCCATGGGGGGATCACTGGGAGCACTGGGAGTGCCATGGGGGATCACTGGGAGCCACTGGGAGCACTGGGAGTGCCATGGGTGAATCACTGGGAAGCACTGGGAGCACTGGGAGGTCCATGGGGGATCACTGGGAGCACTGGGAGTGCCATGGGTGAATCACTGGGAAGCACTGGGAGCACTGGGAGGTCCATGGGGGATCACTGGGAGCACTGGGAGTGCCATGGGGGATCAATAGGAAGCACTGGGAGCCACTGGGAGGTCCATGGGGGATCACTGGGAACACTGGGAGGTCCATGGGGGGATCACTGGGAGCACTGGGAGCACTGGGAGGTCCATGTGGGGATCACTGGGAAGCACTGGGAGCACTGGGAGTGCCATGGGTGAATCACTGCGAGCACTGGGAGTGCCATGGGGGGATCACTGGGAGCACTGGGAGCGCCAATGGGGGGATCACTGGGAGCACTGGGAGCACTGGGAGTGCCATGGGGGGATCACTGGGAGCACTGGGAGCACTGGGAGTGCCATGGGGGGATCACTGGGAGCACTGGGAGCACTGGGAGTGTCATGGGGGGATCACTGGGAGCCACTGGGAGCCACTGGGAGCACTGGCAGTGGTATGGGTGAATCACTGGGAAGCACTGGGAGCACTGGGAGTGCCATGGGGGGATCACTGGGAGCACTGGGAGGTCCATGGGTGAATCACTGAGAAGCATCTGGGAGCCCTGGGAGTGCCATGGGGGGATCACTGGAAGCACTGGAGTGCCATGGGGGGATCACTGGGGATCACTGGGAGCACTGGGAGGTCCATGGGTGAATCACTGGGAAGCACTGGAAGCACTGGGAGCACTGGGAGCACCGGCAGGGCTCCCCGCGGGGCCCGGCCCGGGTGTGGCCCCACCGCTCCCCCCCCGCGGCCATCGCCCCTTTAAGGCCGCGCCCTCGGCCCCGCCCCCGGCCGGACCTGCCGGACCGGTCCGCCCCGCCCGGCCCCGCCCCTCCCCGCCAGGCCCCGCCCCCCGAGCGCCCCGCCCCGCCCCCTGCCCGGTCCCGTCCCGTCCCGCAGCGGAGCAGCACCGGCCCCTCCGCCGCCACCGGCCCGGCTCGGCCCGATCGGCCCCGGTCCCGCCCGGTCCCGCCCGGCGCGGCCCGGCCAGGCTCAGCCCGGAGCCCCCCCGGTGCATCCCGGTGGCTCCCGGTGCCGCCCGGAGGGACCCGCCGAGGCTCTGCCCAGTGGGAGCCGGGGTGTCCCGGTGGGTACCGGGGTGTCCCGGTGGGTGCCGGTGGCCCCCCCCCCCCGGAGGGTCCCGGTGGGTGTCGGTGGGGCTCGGTCCCGCCCGGATGGTGCTGGCCGGGGGCCGAGCCGCGCCGTGAGCCCGGAGCGCTCCGCATGGACCCCCCGCGGGATGCGGCCCGGGGCGCCCGTCTCCTCCTCCACCTTCCTCCTCGCCGTTACCGGTAAGGCCCGGGTGGGACACGGCGGCACCGGCACCGGCTGCGAGTGGGGACGGGGGTGGCCGTGGGGGGCGGCGGCAGCGGCTGCACGGGCGGAGGGAACCGGCACCGAGGGGCGCGGAGGGCACCGGGGCCACCGCTTCCCACGCGGGGAGGGGAGAGGTCCCGGGGGGGCACCGGCAGCGCCCGAAGGGGCGAACCGGGACCGGGGGGGGCAGCGGCTGCCACGGAGCGGGGGAAGGAAAGGAGGGGGATGAACCGGGACCGGGATGGTGAAAGCGGGACCGGGACGGTGAAAGCGGAACCGGGATGGTGAAAGCGGAACCGGGATGGTGAAACCGGGACCGGGACGGTGAAAGCGGGACCGGGACGGTGGAAAGCGGAACCGGGACACCGAAACCGGGACCGGGACGGTGAAAGTGGAACCGTGAAAGCGGGACCGGGACACCGAAACCGGGACCGGGACACTGAAACCGGGACCGGGACACCGGGACCGGGAGCGGCGGTCGGGACGGTGGGGGGGACCCCCGGGGAGGGGGTCGGTCGGGGCACGCGCGGGCGCGCGCTCCCGTGTGCAGGTGTGCGCGTGTGTACGTGGGAGCGCTCGCGTGTGCACCTGCGGCCGCGCGCGGGGTCCGTGGGCGCGTGTCCGAGGGTCCGAGCGTCCGCTGGCCGCGTGTCCGAGCGTCCGTGGGCTCGTGCCCGCGGGTCCCCCGCGCCGTGGGGGGGAGCTGGCTGGGGGGGGGGGGATGGGGGGGTGGTGGTGGTGGGGCCGCCGCGCCTCGGGCGCTTCACACGCGTGTGCGCGCACACCTGCGCGCGTGCCCGTGGGTGCGCACCTGCGGCTCTGCGTGGGCTCCCCTCCCCCCCCCCTCAGGGAATGCCGGGGGGGGGGGGGGGCGCGGACCCCTCTGGGGACACGAGGGGGGCGGGGGGGGACACAAACCGTGGGAACGGCGACACCGCCATGCCCGGGGGGTCCCGCCCCCTCCCCGTTGTCCCCCACGCCCCCCACTTTGGGGGTCTCCCCCCGCGAGGTCTCCCACGCAGGATTGCGGGGGGGGGGGGGGCTGCACCCACGGGTGCTGCACAAGGTGTGTGGGGGGGGGGGATCCCTGCTCTGCCCCGCCCCCTCCCAGCCCGCCGTGCCTCAGTTTCCCCACGGGGACCCGTGGGAACGGGCTGGGGACCACCCCTCCCCTCCCCACGCGGGTCACCAGGGTGCTGACCCCACCCCCCACGCGGCTCGCACCCCACGGGGGTCGCCCGGGGGGGGCGGGGGGGGGTCCCGTCGCGTCAAGGCCTTGGAGCCCTGGGGGGGTGCGGGGCGCACACGCGTGTGCAAGGGGGACCCGCGAGTGTGCAAAGGGTTCCCACGCGCGGGCCAGCGCTTTGTTGGGGTGGGTGGGTGGGTGTGGGGGGGGGGGTTCCCATCACAAGTGTGTGTCCCCCCCCCACGGGACGAGGGGACAGCGGGTGGCCTCGCACGTGCGCCCCCGCCGCACACCCCGGGACCCCCGCGGGAATTCGGGGTGGGTGGGGGGGGGATGGGGACCCAGGAACCACCCCCCCCCAACCGTTCCCGGCCTGTTTTGGGGCCCCCCCCGCGCGCGGCCGGGGCGTGGGGGCCGCGGGAGCCGGTTCAGCCGGTTCCCCGCTCCGGTTCCCACGCGCTCGGGCCCCGCTGGGTGGGGACGCCCCGAGGGGGGGAACCTCCCCACGGAACCCCAGAAACTTCCCCCCCCCCCCCCACCTCCACTCCCCACACACACACACACGCACCCGCCGCCCCGCCGCGACCCCCGTGGGACGCCCCCAGACCCCTCCCGGGACCCCCGTCACCCCCCCCGATCTCTCCCCGTTCGCTTGGGGGAGCGCGGCGGCGCTGGGGGAAACTGAGGCACGTGCGGGCGGGGAGCGCGGCGCGGGGAGGCAGCGGCGCGGTTAATGAAGGGGTTAATGAGTCGGGGGGGTTCTTGGGGGGGGGGGGGGTCGGGGAGGTTTTTTGGGGAGCCCTCGGGGGGCTCGGCGGGGGCGGCAGCGCGGATCCGTCCCGGCCGGTTGGGCTGGACGGGCCGGCCCGGCGCTTCTGGCGGCGGCGGCGGGACGGGACACGCCCCCCCTCCCGCGGGACACGCCCCCCGGGACACGCCCCTCCCAAAAATGCACCCCCAAAAATGCACCTGAAAGCACCCCCCACCTGGGTCAGCCCCCCCCCAAAAGGCCTCTCCCCAAATCCGGGACCCCAAAACCGCACCCCAAATTCTGCATCCCAAACCATCCAACCACCCCCCAGCCGATCCCCAAAACCGCACCCCAAATCCTGCAGCCCCAAAAAATGCACCTCAAAGCCCCCTCCCCGGTCAGCCCCCCCAAATCCGCACCCCAAAACCGCACCCCAAATCCTGCACCCCCAACCCCGAGTCTTGCAGTTGTGCCCAGGTGTGCCCAGGTGTGCCCAGGTGAGCTCTTGCACAGACCCGACTGCAAGCACAGGTGTGCCCAGGTGTGCCCAGGTGTACCCAGGTGTGCCCAGGTGAGCTCTTGCACACTCGCTATCTCCCCCGGCGCCCGCAGGTGGTGGCACGGGGGGACACGTGGGTGTCCCACAGCCCCTGGCACACCTGGTACCACACCTGGCGCCCACAGGTGATGGCACAGGGGCCACGTGGACGTCCCTGTCCCACTCCCGGTGCCCACAGATGGTGACCCAAGGGACACACCCCCCATGCCCGTGCCCACTGTGTCCCCACAGGTGACAGCGGCGGGCCAGGTGGAGATGCCACCTCCGCGTGCCCATCGTGTCTGCTGTGTCCTTGCAGGCAGTGGCAGGGGTGTCACACCCCTGTCCCCCGTTGTCCCCGTGGGCGAGGGCATCGTGGGGGTCCCTGTGCCCGCTCAGTCCCACACCTGGTGGCACCTGAAGTGTCACACCCCTGTCCCCCGTGTCCCCCTTGCACAGGGGGCATCGTGGGGGTCCCTGTGCCCGCTCAGTCCCACACCTGGTGGCACCTGAAGTGTCACGTCCCTGTGCCCTTGTCCCTGCGGGCAAGGGCTGTGTGGAGGTGCCTGTGCCCACACCTGGTGGCACAGGGGACACACAGGTGTCCCATCCCTGTGCCCATGTCCCACAGGCAGGGGCCGCGTGGAGGTGCCTGTGCCCACACCTGGTGGCACAGGGGACGCACAGGTGTCCCATCCCCGTGCCCATGTCCCACAGGCGGGGGGCCGCGTGGAGGTGCCTGTGCCCACACCTGGTGGCACAGGGGACGCACAGGTGTCCCATCCCCGTGCCCATGTCCCACAGGCGGGGGCTGTGTGGAGGTGCCTGTGCCCACACCTGGTGGCACAGGGGACACACAGGTGTCCCATCCCCGTGCCCATGTCCCTGCGGGCAGGGGCCGCGTGGAGGTGCCTGTGCCCACACCTGGTGGCACAGGGGACGCACAGGTGTCCCATCCCTGTGCCCATGTCCCACAGGCGGGGGCCGCGTGGAGGTGCCTGTGCCCACACCTGGTGGCACAGGGGACGCACAGGTGTCCCATCCCCGTGCCCATGTCCCTGCGGGCAGGGGCCGCGTGGAGGTGCCTGTGCCCACACCTGGTGGCACAGGGGATGCACAGGTGTCCCATCCCCGTGCCCATGTCCCACAGGCGGGGGCCGCGTGGAGGTGCCTGTGCCCACACCTGGTGGCACAGGGGACGCACAGGTGTCCCATCCCCGTGCCCATGTCCCTGCGGGCAGGGGCCGCGTGGAGGTGCCTGTGCCCACACCTGGTGGCACAGGGGATGCACAGGTGTCCCATCCCCGTGCCCATGTCCCACAGGCGGGGGCCGCGTGGAGGTGCCTGTGCCCACACCTGGTGGCACAGGGGACGCACAGGTGTCCCATCCCCGTGCCCATGTCCCACAGGCGGGGGCCGCGTGGAGGTGCCGCGCAGCGTGACGGCCGTGCTGGGCCAGGACGTGGTGCTGCCGTGCCGGTACCGGGCGCAGGAGCAGGAGCAAGTGGTGCAGGTGACGTGGCTGAAGCGCGGGCCGGGCTCGGTGGCCACCGAGGTGGCCGTGCTGAACCCGCAGCACGGCGAGCACGTGCAGGAGCCCTTCGTGGGGCGCGTCCTGCGCCACGGCCACGGCGACCTCGAGGACGGGGCCATCCTCCTGCGCAACGCCGTGCAGGGCGACGAGGGCGACTACGAGTGTCACCTCATCACCTTCCCCATGGGCAACTTCGAGGGGCGGCTCACGCTCAGGGTGCTGGGTGAGCCCGGGGGGCAAGGGGGGCATGGGGGACAGGGGGGACAGGGGGGACAGGGGGGGGTTTGGGGGGCATGGGGGGCATGGGGGACACGGGGGGCACGGGGGGTTTGGGGGGCATGGGGGGCACGGGGGGCACGGGGGACAGGGGGGGTTTGGGGGGTATGGGGGGCACGGGGGACATGGGGGACAGGGGGGGTTTGGGGGGCATGGGGGGCATGGGGGGCATGGGGGACACGGGGGGCACGGGGGGTTTGGGGGGCATGGGGGGCACGGGGGGCACGGGGGACAGGGGGGGTTTGGGGGGTATGGGGGGCATGGGGGACATGGGGGACAGGGGGGGTTTGGGGGGCATGGGGGGCATGGGGGGCATGGGGGACACGGGGGGCACGGGGGGTTTGGGGGGTATGGGGGTACGGGGAACATGGGGGACAGGGAGGGTTTGGGGGGCATGGGGGGCATGGGGGGCACGGGGGGTTTGGGGGGTATGGGGGCACGGGGGACATGGGGGACAGGGGGGGTTTGGGGGATATGGGGGGCTTGGGGATCACAGGTGGCATGGGGGACATAGGGAACATGGGGGACACAGGTGGCATGGGGGACATGGGGGGCACAGGGGACATGGGGGACATGAGGGACACAGGGGACATGGGGGGCTTGGGGATCACAGGTGGCATGGGGGACATGGGGAACATGGGGGTCATGGGGGGCACAGGTGGCATGGGGGGCACAGGTGGCATGGGGGACATGGGGAACATGAGGGGTTTGGGGGACATGGGGGATGTGGGGGGCACAGGTGGCATGGGGGACTCAGAGGACATGGGGGGCATGGGGGTTATAGGGGCACAGGACCCAGAGGACATGGAGGACAGAGGGGATATGGGACACAGATGACATGGGGCACATGGGGCACATGGGGCACATGGGGGACATGGGGGACATGGGGGACATGGGGGGCATGGGGGGTTTGGGGGGCATGGGGGATATGAGGGGCACAGGGTGCATGGGGGCACAGGGGACATGGGGGGTATGAGGGACATGGGGGGCATGGGGGGCACAGGGGGCACAGATGACGTGGGATACGGGAGACATGGGGGGCATGGGGGATATGAGGGACACGAGGGACATGGGGGGCATTGGCGTCGTGGAGGGGACATTGGGGACATGGGGGTGTGATGGGCATTGGGGACACGACGGGCACAGGGGACATGGGGGAGCCCTGGGGACATGGGGTACGTGGAGGGCACAGGGGACACCACGGGCACCGGTGCCACGGGGGCCATTGAGGGCTGTGCAGCGCAAGCCACACACCGGTGACACACCAACCACTGAGCACCCCACAAAACCCCCCCTGGCACCATCCCCCACCACCTGACCGCCTCGTCCACCCTCACAGTGCCACCGCTGCCCATCCTGAACCCTGGCCCGCCGCTGGAGGAGGGCCAAGGCCGGACGCTGGCGGCTTCGTGCACGGCCGAGGGCAGCCCGGTGCCATCGGTGCGCTGGGAGACCGAGGTGCGTGGCACCAATGCCACGCGGCGCTCGGCCCATGCCCGCTCGGCCTCGGTCACCAGCGAGTTCTTCCTGGTGCCCGGGCGCAGCATGAACGGCAAGAGCCTCACCTGCGTGGTGGCACACCCCGGCCTGCGCCACGAGAAGAGGATCACGCACCTGCTCAGCGTCGCCTGTGAGCCACCGGGCACCGCCGAGGGGCGGGGGGATGTGGGGAGGGGGATGGGGATGTGGGGGGCGATGGGGGTCTGGGGGACGTGGGGGACTTTAGGGGTGTGGAGGGCACTGGGGACATGGGGGGCACTGGGGACATGGGGGGCACTGGGGGACGTGGGGCGCACTGGGGACATCGGGGGTGTGGGGGGCACTGGGGACAGGGGGGGTACTGGGGACATCAGGGGTGTGGGGGGCACTGGGGACATGGGGGACCCTGGGGACGTGGGGGGTACTGGGGACATCGGGGGTGTGGAGGGCACTGGGGACATGGGGGGCACTGGGGACATGGGGGGCACTGGGGACATCAGGGGTGTGGGGGGCACTGGGGATGTGGGGGGCACTGGGGACATCAGGGGTGTGGGGGGCACTGGGGACATGGGGGGTACTGGGGACATGGGGGGTGTGATGGGTACTGGGGGATGTGGGTGGTTTTAGGGGTGTGGGGGACACTGAGGACATGGGGGGGGCACTGGGGACATGGGGGGCACTGGGGACATCAGGGGTGTGGGGGGCACTGGGGACATGGGGGGTACTGGGGACATGGGGGGTGTGGGGGGCACTGGGGACATGGGGGGTGTAATGGGTATTGGGGGACGTGGGTGGTTTTAGGGGTGTGGAGGGCACTGGGACCATGGATGGCCTTTGGGGGGGCATTGAGGGCATCGGGGACATTGAGGGATGTGGGGGACATCGGGGACATTGAGGGATGTGGGGGACATCGAGGGTATTGGGGACATCGTGGCTACAGGGGGCACGGAGGGTGACGGGGGCATGGGGGACATGGAGATGCCAGGAGTCACTGGGGACCTTGGGGACACGGAGGGGCCCTGAGGGACATTTGGGGACATGGCAATCACAGGGGGTCACTAGAGGCACTGGGGACACGGGGGACACAGGTGGCACTGAGAGCGTGGGGGACACAGGTGGCACTGTGAGGACCCTGGGGACACGGAGGGCGGCGCATTGGAAGCGGGGGGCAGGATGAAGGACAAAGTGGGGGGACACCGTGGGCATGGGGGGGCACAGCGGGGCCATGGCACCTTGTCCCCTGACTGTCCCCTCGGTGTCCCCAGACCTGTCGGATGCGTCCGTGCTCGGCCACACGGCCGAGTGGCAGGAGGGCATGGAGGGGGCAGCGCTGACCTGCCTGGGGGACGGCAACCCCCCCCCGACCTACAACTGGACACGGTGAGGCCACCGGCACCTGCTGGCACCTGCTGGCACCTGCTGGCACCCGCTGGCACCTGCTGGCACCCGCTGGCACCCGCTGGCACCTGCTGGCACCTGCCCACGGCCACCTGCCCTGCATCCCCTCGCCTGTGTCCCCTCTGTGTCCCCACCAGGCTCTGGTGCACGGTCGTGTCCCTGCCCCAGCTCTGTCCCATGTCCCCACCATGTCCCCTGACCATGTCCGTGTCCCTGCCTGTGCCACATCCCTGCCTGTGCCATGTCCCTGCCATGTCCCACGTCCCTGTGGTGTCCTGGCTGCCTGTGCCACGTCCCTGCCTGTGCCGTGTCCCTGCCGTGTCCCTCCATGTCCCTGCCATGTCCCTGCCTGTGCCACGTCCCTGCCATGTCCCATGTCCCTGTGGTGTCCTGGCTGCCTGTGCCACGTCCCTGCCTGTGCCGTGTCCCTGCCGTGTCCCTCCATGTCCCTGCCATGTCCCCTGACCATGTCCGTGTCCCTGCCACGTCCCTGCCTGTGCCACGTCCCTGCCTGTGCCACGTCCCTGCCTGTGCCATGTCCCTCCATGTCCCTCCATGTCCCTGCCATGTCCCATGTCCCTGTGGTGTCCTGGTTGCCTGTGCCACGTCCCTGCCTGTGCCATGTCCCTCCATGTCCCTCCATGTCCCTGCCATGTCCCATGTCCCTGTGGTGTCCTGGTTGCCTGTGCCACGTCCCTGCCTGTGCCGTGTCCCTGCCATGTCCCCTGACCATGTCCGTGTCCCTGCCATGTCCCTGCCTGTTCCACGTCCCTGCCTGTGCCATGTCCCTGCCATGTCCCTGCCATGTCCCACATCCCTGTGGTGTCCTGGCTGCCTGTGCCACGTCCCTGCCTGTGCCGTGTCCCTGCCATGTCCCCTGCCTGTGCCATGTCCCTGCCTGTGCCACGTCCCTGCCTGTGCCATGTTCCTGCCATGTCCCTGCCATGTCCCACATCCCTGTGGTGTCCCGGCTGCCTGTGCCATGTCCCTGCCTGTGCCGTGTCCCTGCCTGTGCCGTGTCCCTGCCATGTCCCTGCCTGTGCCATGTCCCTGCCTGTGCCACGTCCCTGCCTGTGCCATGTTCCTGCCATGTCCCTGCCATGTCCCACATCCCTGTGGTGTCCCGGCTGCCTGTGCCATGTCCCTGCCTGTGCCATGTCCCTGCCTGTGCCGTGTCCCTGCCATGTCCCTGCCTGTGCCATGTCCCTGCCTGTGCCGTGTCCCTGCCTGTGCCGTGTCCCTGCCATGTCCCCTGACCATGTCCGTGTCCCTGCCATGTCCCTGCCTGTGCCACGTCCCTGCCTGTGCCATGTCCCTCCATGTCCCTGCCATGTCCCCCCATCCCTGCCACATCTCCCACCCCCCAAATCCCTCTCCCACACCCGTCCCCGCCACGTCCCTGCCCACGCCCGTGCCGGTGCCGCCGCGGCTGTGCCTGGCAGTGCCGCATGCCCGGACAGGCCCCGCGGTGCCCGGCTGGGCGTCACCCGTGGGAACCGGCACCGCCGGCTTTGATGCCGCCACCGCCACCCGCCCGTGCCCGCCCGGGCAGGCCGGGGGCTGTCACCGGGGGCTGACACCGGGGTGTCCCCGCAGGGTGGATGCGCCGCTGCCCGCGGGCGTCAGTGCCAAGGGGGACACGCTGCTGTTCCAGCGGCCCCTGGCCGTGGCCGATGCTGGCGACTACGTGTGCCGAGTGTCCAACCGCGTGGCCGCCAAGGAGGCCCGGGCCAATGTCAGCATCCGGGGACGTGCCACAGGTGGGAACAGGGCCGGCGGGGGCACCTCCGGAGCAGGGAGGTCGGGAGTGTGGCAGTGGGGATTGCTGGGTTGGGTTTCTCCGTCCCTGTGTCCGTGTGTCCGTCCGTTCATTCAGCTGTCCATCTGTCCACTCATCCGTCTGTTTCTATGTCCATCTATCTGTGTGTCCATTCATCCAATTATCCATCTGTCTGTCTGTCCATTCATCTGTCTGTCCATTCATCTACTTGTCCACCCACCCATCTGTCCACTCAGCTGTTTGTTCCTCAACCCATCCCTCTGTCCATCCATCTGTCCACTCAGCTGTTTGTTCCTCAACCCATCCCTCTGTCCATCCATCTGTCCACTCATCTGTCTGTCCATTCATCCACTTGTCCACCCACCCATCTGTCCACGCATCTGTCCACCCCTCCGTCCATCCGCCCACCCATTCATCCACCTGTCCACCCACCCATCCATTCATCTACTCATCCACCCACCCATCCGTCTGTCCGTCCATCTGTCCATTCATCCACCTGTCCATCCACCCATCCGTCCATCCACCCACCCATTCATCCACCCACCCATCCGTCTGTCCACCCATCCGTCCATCTGTCCACCTGTCCACCCACCCATCCGTCTGTCCACCCATCTGTCCATCTCTCCACCTGTCCACCCACCCATCCGTCTGTCCACCCATCCTTCTGTCCATCCATCCCTCTGTCCACCCACCCATTCATCCACCTGTCCATCTGTCCGTCTGTCCATTCATCTGTCCACCCATCTGTCTGTCCACCCATCCGTCTGTCCATCCGTCTGTCCATTCATCCACCTGTCCATCCGTCCGTCCGTCCATTCATCCACCCACCCATCCGTCTCTCCACCCATCCGTCTGTCCGTCCATCCCTCCATCCACCCACCCCTTCATCCACCTGTCCATCTGTCCGTCCGTCCATTCATCTGTCCACCCATCTGTCTGTCCACCCATCCGTCTGTCCATCCATCCCTCCTTCCACCTACCCATTCATCCACCCACCCATCCGTCCGTCCATCCATCCGTCCATTCATCCACCTGTCCATCCGTCCGTCCGTCCATCCGTCCATTCATCCACCCACCCATCCGTCTGTCCACCCATCTGTCCATCTGTCCATTCATCCACCCATCCATCCATCTGCCCACCCATTCCTCTACTTGGCCACCCACCCATCCGTCTGTCCACCCATCCATCCATTCATCCACCTGTCCATCCGTCCGTCCGTCCGTCCGTCCCTCCCGCCCCCGCTCCTCCCATCCCGTGCCCATCCCACCCTCGTCCGTCCCTTTTCCCCGCCCGTCCACTCACCGTGTGCTCATCGCCGCCTGCTTTACTCACTGCTTACTCACCCGCCCTTCCGTCCACTCACCCGCCTGCTCATCCCTCTGGATTCCTGCTCGTCCGTCCGTCGTTCCGTCCGTCTGTCCATCCGTCCCTCCGGCACCTCTCGCTGTCCATCCCCACCCACTGGTCACCCACTCACCCACTGTCCATGGGCTTGTCCATCCGTGGATTGTCCATCTGTCCATCCACCCACCCCAGATGTATTTATCAGTCCACCCGTCCATAGATTCATCTGCCCGTGGATGGACTTGTCCATCTGTCCATCCATGGACTCGTCCATCTGTCCATCCGCCCATCCATGGATGTACCTGTCCATCTGTCCATCCATGGACTTGTCCATCTGTCCATCCATGGACTCGTCCATCTGTCCATCTGCCCATCCATGGATGTACCTGTCCATCTGTCCATCCATGGACTCGTCCATCTGTCCATCCATCCATCCATCCCTGGACGTCCCCCTGACCCCCTTGGGGTGTCCCCTGACCCTCTTAGGGTTGTCCTCCCTCTCTAGGATGTCCCCTGACCCCCTTTGAGGTCTCTCCCCTCTTTGGGGTGTCCCCCTTTTGGGGTGTCCCTCTGACCCCTCTGAGGTATCTCCTGTCTTTGTGATGTCCCTCTGACCCTCTTTGAGGTCTCTCCCTTCTTTGGGGTGTCCCCCTGACCCCTTTGGGTGTCCCCTCTCTTTGGGGTGTCCCCCTGACCCCTGTGGGGTGCCCACAGAGGACCCCGTGCGCCGCGTGGACCTGGTGTCGGCCTCGGTGGTCGTGGTCGGGGTCATCGCCGCCGTCCTGCTCTGTGTCCTCGTCATCGTCGTCGTGGTCATGACCCTGTACCACAAACGCAAGACCCAGCGCATCTCCGAGAAGTAGTAAGGGAGGGGACAGGGGGACATTGGGGGACACGGGGGAGACATGGGGGAGCACAGGTACATGGAAGGGCGTGGTGGACATGGGGAACATGGAGGAGATATGAGGGACATTGGGGACATGGGGACATGGAGGAGATATGAGGGACTGGGGACACAAGGGACATGGGGGACATGGAAGAGATATGAGGGACATTGGGGACATGGGGGAATGGGACATGAGGGACATTGGGGACATGAGGGACATTGGGGACATGGGGACATGGAGGACATGGGGACATGGGGGACATGGGGGATATGGGGACACGAGGGACATTGGGGACATGGGGACATGGAAGACATGGGTATATGGGGACATGAGGGACATTGGGGACATGGAGGAGATATGAGGGACATTGGGGACATGGGGGACGTGGGGACATTGGGGACATGGAGGAGATATGAGGGACATTGGGGACATGGGGACATGGGGGACATGAGGGACATTGGGGACATGGGGACATGGAGGAGATATGAGGGACTGGGGACATGGGGGTATGGGGGACATGAGGGACATTGGGGACATGGGGACATGGAGGACATGAGGGACATTGGGGACATGGGGGACATGGGGGACACTGGGGACATGGGGACACGAGGGACATGGGGACATGGAGGAGATATGAGGGACATTGGGGACATGGGGACATGGAGGAGATATGAGGGACATTGGGGACATGGGGGAATGGGAACATGAGGGACATTGGGGACATGAGGGACATTGGGGACATGGGGACATGGAGGACATGGGGACATTGGGACATTGGGGACATGGGGACATGGAGGAGATATGAGGGACTGGGGACATGAGGGACATGGGGGACATGGGGGACATTGGGGACATGGAGGACATGGGGGACTTGGGGGACATGGGGGGTATGGGGACACGAGGGACATTGGGGACATGGAGGACATGGGGACATGGGGGACATGGAGGAGATATGAGGGACATTGGGGACATGGAGGACATGGGTATATGGGGACATGAGGGACATTGGGGACATTGGGGACAGGGGTATATGGGGACACGAGGGACATTGGGGACATGGAGGAGATATGAGGGACATTGGGGGGACACAGGGAGATGTGGACAGCACATGGGACGTTGGGGACGTGAGAGGGACACGGGATGGATATGGGGGATGTGGGGGCACACGAGGGACATGGGGGGACACAGTAGGACACGGGGGACACGGGGGACACGGCGGGGCCACAGCGGGGCCGGTGCTGAGTGTCCCCCGTGTCCCCAGCGAGGAGGAGCTGACGCTGACCCGGGAAAATTCCATCCGGAGGCTCCACTCCAGCCACAGCAGCGACCCCCGGGCACAGGTGGGGACAGGGGTCTGGGGACACGGGGGGGACGTGGGACAGGGCTTGGGGGGCCCTGGGTGGTGGGGGAACCCACGGAAAGGGGGCTTGGGTTGGGCTGTGGGGTGTCCGTGGGGTGTCCGGGGGGTGTCCGTGAGGTCAGACTGGGGGATGTCCGTGGGTATCCATGGAGTGTCCGTGGGGTGTCCATGGGATCAGGCCGCTGGACTGTGGGGTGTCCATGGAGTGTCCATGGAGTGTCCATGGGGTGTCTGTGGAGTGTCCATGGGGTGTCCATGGGGTGTCCATGGGGTGTCCATGGGGTGTCCATAGGGCTGCACTGTGGGGTGTCCATGGAGTGTCCAGGGGTGTCCACGGAGTGTCCATGGGGTGTCCATGGGGTGTCTGTGGAGCATCCATGGCGTGTCCAGGGGTGTCCATGGGGTGTCTGTAGGGCTGGACCATGGGGTGTCCACGGAGTGTCCACGGAGTGTCCATGGAGTGTCCATGGGGTGTCCAGGAGTGTCCATGAGATGTCCATAGGGCTGGACCATGGGGTGTCCATGGAGTGTCCAGGGGTGTCCACGGAGTGTCCATGGGGTGTCCATGGGGTGTCTGTGGAGTGTCCATGGAGTGTCCATAGGGCTGGACTGTGGGGTGTCCATGGGGTGTCCAGGGGTGTCCATGGAGTGTCCATGGGATCAGGCCGCTGGACTGTGGGGTGTCCATGGAGTGTCCATGAGGTGTCCATGGGGTGTCCATAGGGCTGGACCGTGGGGTGTCCATGGGGTGTCCAGGGGTGTCCATGGGGTGTCCGTAGGGCTGGACCGTGGGGTGTCCATGGGGTGTCCAGGGGTGTCCATGGGATGTCCATAGGGCTGGACCATGGGGTGTCCATGGGGTGTCCAGGGGTGTCCATGGAGTGTCCATGGGGTGTCCATGGGGTGTCTGTGGAGTGTCCAGGGGTGTCCATGGAGTGTCCATGGGGTGTCCATGGGGTGTCTGTGGAGTGTCTGGGGGTGTCCGTGAGGTGTCCATGGGGTGTCCATGGGGTGTCCGTGAGGTGTCCATGGGGTGTCTGGGCATTGTCCATGGGGTGTCTGTGAGGTGTCCATGGGGTGTCCACAGGGCTGGACCATGGGATGTCCTTGGAGTGTTCATGGGGTGTCTGTGGAGTGTCTGGGGGTGTCCGTGAGGTGTCCATGGGGTGTCCAGGCATTGTCCATGGGGTGTCCATGGGGTGTCCGGGCATTGTCCATGGGGTGTCCATGAGGTGTCCATGGGGTGTCCATGGGGTGTCCGGGCATTGTCCGAGGATGTCCGTGGGGTGTCCTGGGCACTGACCAGTCTGTCCCAGCTGGAGGAGACGCTGCAGCTGCGGACGGAGAGTCGCCAGGGCAGCCTGCGAGGGGACAGCCTGCGAGGGGACAGCCTGCGTGGCACCAGCATCTGCTCGGCCATGGTGAGACACGGGGCACACTGGTGCTGTCCGTGTCCCCACCTGTGTCTGTGTCCCCACTGGTGGCCTTGTCCCCATCAGCCCCAGGGTCCCCATCGGTGCCCGTGATGCTGGTGGCACCTGTGTCCTTGTGTCCCCATCAGCGCCCGTGATGCTGGTGGCACCTGTGTCCTGTTGGTCCCTGTGTCCCCAGCAGTGCCCGTGATGCTGGTGGCACCCGGTCCCCATCAGCCCCTGTGTCCCCATCGGTGCCCATGTCCCTGGTGGCACCCATGTCCCCATCAGCCCCTGTGTCCCCATCAATGCCACGTCCCTGGTGGCACCTGTGTCCCCATCAGCCTCAGTGTCCCCATCAATGCCACGTCGCTGGTGGCACCCGTGTCCCCATCAGCCCCAGTGTCCCCATCAATGCCACGTCCCTGGTGGCACCCGTGTCCCCATCAGCCCCAGTGTCCCCAGCAGTGCCCGTGACGCTGGTGGCACCTGTGTCCCTGTTGGTCCCTGTGTCCCCATCGGTGCCCATGATGCTGGTGGCACCCACATCCCCATCAGCCCCTGTGTCCCCATCAATGCCACGTCCCTGGTGGCACCCGTGTCCCTGTTGGTCCCTGTGTCCCCATCAATGCCACGTCCCTGGTGGCACCCATGTCCCCGTCAGCCCCTGTGTCCCCATCAGCCCCTGTGTCCCCATCAGTGCCCATGACGCTGGTGGCACCTGTGTCCCTGTTGGTCCCTGTGTCCCCATCAATGCCACATCCCTGTCCATGCCCAGGTCCCCACTACTGCCCAAAGTCCTTGGTGACGCCCATGTCCCCATCAGTCCCTGTGTCCCCGTGGTGCCCACATCCCCGATGGCACCCGTGTCCCCATCAACGCCGTGTCCCCATGGTGCCCGTGTCCCCAACAGTGCCCACATCCCTCTCACCCCCCGTGTCCCCACGGTGCCCGTGTCCCCATCAATCCCCGCGTCCCCCTGCCCGCTGGCACCGCTGACGTGTCCCTTGTCCCCAGAGCGAGGAGCCCGAGGGCCGCAGTTACTCCACGCTGTCCACGGTGCGGGAGATCGAGACGCAGACGGACGTTCCCGTTGTCGTCCCCGTTGTCCCCTCGACGCTGCCGCCGCCGCCGGACCCGGCCGGGAAGGAGCCCAAGGAGGAGGAGGAGGAGGGGGGCGGCGGGGGGGACCCCATCAAGCAGGCCATGACCCACTTCGTGCAGGAGAACGGGATGCTGCAGGCCAAGCCCAGCTCCAATGGCATCTACATCAACGGCCGTGGCCACCTGGTGTGAGCCGGGCACCGGGGGGACACCTGGGGACAGCCAGGGGACAGCCAGGGGACAGCCAGGGGACAGCCAGCCCCACCCCGTGCCCGCCCGGCTCTGCCCCCGCCGCTCCGGTCCCCGGGTGTCACCTCGCTGCTGGTGTGGGGTCAAGGATGGACTTCAGTCCCCAAGTGTCACCTCGCTGCTGGCGTGGGGTTGGGGACAAGGACAGTGCCCCGGGTGTCACCTCGCTGCTGGCGTGGGGTTGGGGACAAGGACAGTGCCCCAGGACATTCTGCAGTCCCCAAGGGCCACCTCGCTGCTGGTGTGGGGTCAAGGATGGACTCTGGTCCCCAAGTGTCACCTCCCTGCTGGCACATGGGGTTGGGGACACCACCAAGCTCCAGGACATTCTGCAGTCCCCAAGTGTCACCTGGCTGCTGGCACAGGCTTGGGGACACGCATGGCACCCCTGGACATGCTCTGGTCCCCAAGTGCCACCTCCCTGCTAGCACAGGCTTGGGGACACCACCAAGCCCCAAGGACATTCTCTGGTCCCTGAGTGTCACCCCCCTGCTGGCACAGGCTTGGGGACAAGCCCCCAGGACAAACTCCTGTCCCCAGGTGCCACCTCCCTGCTGTCACAGGCATGGGGACACCGCTGACCCCTAGGACATGCTCCGGTCCCCAAGTGTCCCCTCCCTGCTGGTGTAGGGTCAAGGATGGACTCTGGTCCCCAAGTGCCACCTCCTTGCTGGCACCGACTTGGGGACAACCCCCAGGACAAGCTCCTGTCCCCAGGTGTCACCCGACCCCAGGCTGGGGACACTCGTGGTGACACCGGCGACCTCCCAGGACTCCCCAAACTCCCCAGGACGGAGCAGGGCAGGAGCCCCTGCGCGCCCCCAAACCCCCCCTGGGACTGTGGTGGCACTGGTGACAGCCGTGTCCCCTCCCCCCCGGGCTGTGGTGGCACCGGTGACAGCCGTGTCCCCTCCCCCCCGGGCTGGGGGAGGGGCTGTACAGCCGTGTATAGACCCTGTAAATAAACGACCCGCGGGGCTGGGCCCGAGTGTGACAGCCTGGGGACACGGGGGGGACACGGGGGGGACACCGAGACATGGGGGTGACACTGAGACACGGGGGGGACACGGGGAGGACACGGGGGACACGGGGGACATGGGGGACACGGGGGGGACACTGGGGGGACACCGAGACATGGGGGTGACACTGGGGACACGGGGGGGGACACGGGGGGAACACCGAGACATGGGGGTGACACTGAGACACGCGGGGGACACGGGGGGGACACCGAGACATGGGGGTGACACTGAGACACGGGGGGGGACTCGGGGGGGACACTGAGACATGGGGGTGACACTGAGACACGTGGGTGACACTGGGGACACGGGGGGGACACCGAGACACGGGGGTGACACGAGGGACACGGGGGACACGGGGGACATGGGGGGGACACCGGGACACGTGGGTGACACGGGGGACACGGGGGGGACACAGGGGGGACACTGAGACACGTGGGTGACACAGGGGACACGGGGGACACGGGGGGGACACGGGAGGGACACCGAGACACGGGGGTGACACGGGGGGACACGGGGGTGACACCGAGACACGTGGGGGACACGGGGGACACGGGGGACCCGGGGGACATGGGGGGGACACCGGGACACGTGGGTGACACGGGGGACACGGGGGACACGGGGGGGACACGGGAGGGACACCGAGACACGGGGGTGACACGGGGGTGGCACAGGGGTGACACACGTAACGACGTGTGTGACACTGAGACACACGTGCGACACGGGTGACACATGGGGGTGCCACGGGTGTGACACACGGGTGACACGGGTGCGACACGGGTGACACATGGGGGTGACACCGGTGGCACATGGGTGACACGGGTGTGACACGGGTGTGGCACGGGTGGCACACGGGTGGCACATGGGTGACACGGGTGTGGCACGGGTGGCACATGGGTGACACGGGTGTGACACACGGGGGTGACACGGGTGGCACATGGGTGAGTGTGCCAGGGCGTGCAAAGGAGTGTGCAAGGGCACGTGCGAGTGGGCACGGGGGGGGCGTGCGAGGGGGCTGAGGGCGTGCGAAGAGCCAGGGGGGCGAGCGAGGGCGAGCAGGGGCGTGCAAGGGCGAGCAGGGGCGTGCCACCACCACGGCACCCCCGTGCCCCCCCTGGCACCCCCATGCGCCCCATGGCACCCCTGTGTCACCCCTGTCACTGCCACAGCCCCCCGTGCCACCCCTGTCACCCGGGCTCCTGTGGGCGTGTCCCCTTGCACACTCGTGTGAATTCCCACCCCGTCTCTGCAGGGCGTGTCCCTTGCACACGCGTGTGTCCCCAGGGAGTGTCCCTTGCACACTCACATGTCCCCAGGGCATGCCCCTTGCACACCCATGTGTCCCCATGTCCCCAGGGTGTGTCCCTTGCACACTCACATCCCCAGGGCGTGTCCCTTGCACGCGCCTGTGTCCCCAGGGCGAGTCCCTTGCACACCCGTGTGTCCCCAGGGCATGTCCCTTGCACACCCCTGTGTCCCCATGTCCCCATGGCGAGTCCCTTGCACACCCATGTGTCCCCGTGTCCCCAGGGTGTGTCCCTTGCACACTCACATGTCCCCAGGGTGTGTCCCTTGCACACCCCTGTGTCCCCATGTCCCCAGGGTGAGTCCCTTGCACACTCACATGTCCCCATGTCCCCAGGGCATGCTCCTTGCACACCCAAGTGTCCCCATGTCCCCATGGCGAGTCCCTTGCACACCCATGTGTCCCCGTGTCCCCAGGGCGAGTCCCTTGCACACTCACATGTCCCCATGTCCCCAGGGCGTGTCCCTTGCACACGCGTGTGCGCAGGCGTCCCCGCCCTCGCCGCGGTTTCGCGGCCACGGGAGCAGGAAGCGCCTCGAGCGCGGCCTCCGCCTTCCTGTCACCCTCGCGGGGACAGCGCCGGGACCCCCCTGGCGTGGCCCCCGTGGCCCCGGCCGTGTCCCCAGCGCCGGCCCCGTGGTGGCCCCGGCCCCGTGGCCCTGGCCCCATGTCCCTGGCGCTCAAGGCCCGGCAGCGGGCGAGGCGCAAGGGCGGCTCCCGGGAGCGGCTCTTCGGCTGCGACCTCCGCGAGCATCTCCAGCGCTCGGGGCAGGACGGTGAGTGCCAGCACCCAACCCAGCCCCCCGAGCCCTCCGGGGGCCACCGGGGCCACCAGGGCCACCGACGGAAGCGGGGAGGGGGCCCCAGAGGGGACGGGAGGGGGACTTGCGCCACGCCTTGCGTCATCGCCGCTCCAGGAAGCGCCGTGGCCACCGAGGCTCTGCTGGGATTTGGGGGGGTTGGAGCTCGGTGGGGCTCCAATCTCAGGGGGGTTGGTGCTGGGGGCTCCGTCCTTTGGGATTTGGTGGCCTCATCCTTCAGGATTTGGTGGCCTCATCGCTGTGAGGTTGGTGGCTCCACCCTTTGGGATTTGGTGGCCTCATCACTGTGGGGTTGGTGGCTCTGTCCCTGTGGGGTTGGTGGCTCCGTCCTTTGGGATTTGGTGGCCTCATCCTTTGGGATTTGGTGGCTCCATCCTTTGGGATGTGGTGGCCTCATCGCTGTGGGGTTGGTGTCCTCAATCCTTGGGATTTGCTGCCCTAATCCTGTGGGGTTGGTGGCTCCATCCTTTGGGATTTGGTGGCTCCATCCTTCAGGATTTGGTGGCCTCATCGCCGTGGGGTTGGTGGCCTCATCCTTTGGGATTTGGTGGCCTCATCGCTGTGAGGTTGGTGGCTCCATCCTTTGGGATTTGGTGGCTCCATCCTTTGGGATTTGGTGGCTCCATCCCTGCGGGGTTGGTGGCTCCATCCTTCGGGATTTGGTGGCCTCATCCCTGTGGGGTTGGTGGCTCCATCCTTTGGGATTTGGTGGCCTCATCCCTGTGGGGTTGGTGGCTCCATCCTTTGGGATGTGGTGGCCTTGTCCCTGTGGAATCAGTGATCCCAATGTGGCGTTGCTGGCCCCTCCCTGTGGGGTCTGTGGCCTTGTCCCTGCAGACCCCACAGTGGCCCCACCCTTGTGGACTTGGTGGCCCCATCCCCTGGGAGTCGATGGCCACATCCCTATGAAGTTGGTGTCCCCACCCATGGGGATCCCGTGTCCCCACCCCTGCGGAGCTGGTGGCCCAGGACTGGTGCGGGGACTCTGGGGACACCTGGGGTGGTGGCCGAGGTCCTCCCCATTCCCCTGGCACTGGTGGGGCCGGGACTGGGCCCAGGTGGGCGATGCCAGATCTGGGATTCGGGTTTGGGATCAGGTGGGTGTTGGTGGATTCGGGATCTGGAGCTGGGGCCGGGATCTGGTGGGTGCTGATGGATCTGGGCTCAGCTGGGTTCTGTAGGAACCAGGATCAGTTGGGCTCTGGCAGATCCGGGATCAGTTGGATGCTCTCGGATCTGGGCTCAGTCGGGCTCTGTGGGATCTGGGATCAGCTGGATGCTCTCGGATCCGGGATCAGTCGGACTCAGTGGGATCCAGGCTCAGCTGGGCTCTGTGGGATCTGGGATCAGCTGGATGCTCTTGGATCTGGGCTCAGCTGGGCTCTGTGGGATCCGGGATCAGTCAGACCCTGTCAGACCCGGGCTCAGCTGGGCTCAGTGGGATCCAGGCTCAGTCAGACCCCACGGGATCCGGGCTCAGTGGGATCCAGGCTCAGTCAGACCCTGTCAGACCCGGGCTCAGCTGGGCTCGGTGGGATCCAGGCTCAGTCAGACCCGGGCTCAGCTGGGCTCAGTGGGATCCAGGCTCAGTCAGACCCCACGGGATCCGGGCTCGGTGGGATCCTGGTGGATCCGGGCTCGGTGGGATCCCGTGGGATCGCGGTCCGTGTCCCGCAGTGCCGCAGGTGCTCCGGAGCTGCACGGAGTTCGTGGAGCAGCACGGGGTGGTCGATGGCATCTACCGCCTGTCCGGGGTGTCCTCCAACATCCAGCGGCTGCGGTCAGCGGGCAGCGGGCAGCGGGCAGCGGGCAGCGGGCAGCGGCAGCGGGATCGGGATGGGGACGGGGCAGGGATGGGGAGCGGGATCCGGGAGCAGGATCGGGATGGGGCAGAGATCGGGATGGGGACGGAGCGGGGATGGGGATCGGGAGCAGGATGGGAACGGGGCGGGATCGGGAGCGGGATCGGGAGCGGGATGGGAACGGGGCGGGATCAGGATCGGGATCGGGAGCGGGATCGGGAGCGGGATCGGGAGCGGGATCGGGAGCGGGATGGGGATGGGGCGGGATCGGGAGCGGGATCGGGAAGGGAACAGGGCGGGAACGGAGCGGGATCGGGATCGGGAAGGGAACGGGGCGGGATCGGGAACGGGATCGGGATCGGGATGGGAACGGGGCGGGATCGGGAGCGGGATCGGGATCGGGATGGGAACGGGGCGGGATCGGGAGCGGGATCGGGAGCGGGATCGGGATGGGGCGGAGATCGGGATGGGGACGGAGCGGGGATGGGGATCGGGAGCAGGATGGGAACGGGGCGGGATAGGGAGCGGGATTGGGAGTGGGATAGGAATGGGGCGGGATCGGGATGGGGATCGGGAAGGGAACGGGGCGGGATCGGGATGGGGAGGAGATCGCGATGGGGACGGAGCGGGGATGGGGTTTGGGAGCAGGATGGGAACGGGGCGGGATCGGGGGCGGGATCGGGAGCGGGAACGGGGCGGGATCGGGATCGGGATCGGGATGGGGCGGAGATCGGGATGGGAACGGAGCGGGGATGGGGATTGGGAGCAGGATGGGAACGGGATCGGGAGAAGGATCGGAAGCGGGAGCGGGGACGGAGTGGGGATCGAGATGGGGACAGATCGGGGGTCGAGATTGGGATCGGGATCGGGATCGGGATCGGGATGGGATGGGATGGGATGGGATGGGATGGGATGGGATGGGGATGGGATGGGATGGGATGGGATGGGATGGGATGGGATGGGATGGGATGGGGTGGGGTGGGGTGGGGTGGGATGGGATGGGATGGGATGGGATGGGATGGGATGGGATGGGATGGGATGGGATGGGATGGGATGGGATGGGATGGGGGTGGAGACTGGAGGATGCCGGGACTGAGAGGGAGGGAGGGGACAGGGATGGAATAAAATCAGGCGGAACCGGGGATGGGACCGGACTTGGGGTGACAGGGCCGGGGGGGGGATGGGCCACAGGACCCCCCCCCCCATCCCCCCCAAAGCCCCATTTCTCCCCCACCCCGTGGGGAGCTGCCGGATCCAGCCCCCACCCCCCTCCCCCCGGCCCCTTCCCTTCCCCCCACCCCGCTCCGGCCCCTCTTCCCCCGCTCCTTTCCTTCCCTTTTCCCCTCTTTATTGGTTTTGGGGTTTTCCTGCCCGTTCTCTTCCACCCTCCCCGGTTTTGGGTCAGTTTTTCCCTCTTTTGCTTCTTTCCCCTGAGTTCTCCCCTGTTCCTGGGGAACCCCAGAATTGCCGGGGTCCTCTGTGTCCCCAGTGGTGTCCCCAATGTCCCCAGTGTCCCCCTGTGCCCAGGATCCTCCTGTGCCAGCTTTTCCCACATCCTCGGTGTCCCTGGCACCTCCCCCTGTCCCCTCCATCCCTGTCCCCACCCCCCTTTTCCTGTCACCTCGGTGGCCCCTCCATCCCTGTCCCCCCACCCCCACCCCAGGGCCCCCTCCCATCCCAACCCTGGCCCCACTGTCCCAGGGAGGGTGACCCAGCCATCCCCCTCTCCCTTGCCCCATGTCCCCATGTCCCCATGTCCCCTTGCCCCATGTCCCCATGTCCCCATGTCCCCATGTCCCCATGTCCCCATGTCCCCATGTCCCCTTGTCCCCTTGTCCCCATGTCCCCATGTCCCCATGTCCCCATGTCCCCGTGTCCCCTTGTCCCCTTGTCCCCATGTCCCCATGTCCCCATGTCCCCTTGTCCCCATGTCCCATGTCCCCATGTCCCCTTGTCCCCTTGTCCCCATGTCCCCATGTCCCCATGTCCCCGTGTCCCCTTGTCCCCATGTCCCCTTGTCCCCTTGTCCCCATGTCCCCTTGTCCCCTTGTCCCCTTGTCCCCATGTCCTCATGTCCCCTTGTCCCCATGTCCCCATGTCCCCATGTCCCCTTGTCCCCTTGTCCCCATGTCCTCATGTCCTCATGTCCCCTTGTCCCCATGTCCCCTTCTTCCCCAGTCCCATACCCCACACACCAATCCCGATCCCAATCCCAATCCCATCCCAGTGCAGAGTTCGAGGCACAGCACAACCCGGCCCCCGATCCCAAACCCCATATTCCCAAACCCCAAATCCCAGTCCCAATCCCATATTCCCAAATCCCAATCCCATATTCCCGATCCCCCCGCAGCGCCGAGTTCGAGGCTCAGCGCAGCCCGGACCCTGATCCCAATCCCACATTCCCAATCCCATGTCCCCGATCCCAAATCCCAATCCCATATTCCCAATCCCAAATCCCAAACCCCATATCCCCGATCCCAATCCCATATTCCCAATCCCATATTCCCAATCCCAAATCCCAATCCCATATCCCCGATCCCAATCCCATATTCCCGATCCCAAATCCCGATCCCAAATCCCGATCCCCCCGCAGCGCCGAGTTCGAGGCCCAGCGCAGCCCAGACCCTGATCCCAATCCCGTATTCCCGATCCCAATGCCCCATCCCAGTCCCATATTCCTGATCCCATATTCCCAATCCCATATCCCCGATCCCAAATCCCAATCCCATATTCCCGATCCCCCTGCAGCGCCGAGTTCGAGGCTCAGCGCAGCCCAGACCCTGATCCCAATGCCCATATTGGGATCCCAAATCCCAATCCCATATCCCCGATCCCAAATCCCGATCCCCCCGCAGCGCCGAGTTCGAGGCTCAGCGCAGCCCAGACCCTGATCCCAATGCCCATATTCCCAATCCCATATTCCCGATCCCAAATCCCGATCCCATATCCCCGATCCCAAATCCCGATCCCATATTCCCAATTCCATGTCCCCGATCCCAAATCCCAATCCCATATCCCCGATCCCAAATCCCGATCCCCCCGCAGCGCCGAGTTCGAGGCTCAGCGCAGCCCAGACCCTGATCCCAATGCCCATATTCCCAATTCCATATTCCCGATCCCAAATCCCAATCCCATATTCCCGATCCCAAATCCCGATCCCAAATCCCGATCCCCCCGCAGCGCCGAGTTCGAGGCCCAGCGCAGCCCAGACCCTGATCCCAAATCCCATGTCCCTGATCCCAAATCCCAATCCCATATTCCCAATGCCCATATTCCTGATCCCAAATCCCAATCCCATATTCCCAATCCCAAATCCCAATCCCATATTCCCGATCCCAATGCCCATATTGGGATCCCAAATCCCAATCCCATATCCCCGATCCCAATGCCCATATTGGGATTCCAAATCCCAATCCCATATCCCCGATCCCAAATCCCGATCCCCCCGCAGCGCCGAGTTCGAGGCCCAGCGCAGCCCAGACCCTGATCCCAAATCCCATGTCCCTGATCCCAAATCCCAATCCCATATTCCCAATGCCCATATTCCTGATCCCAAATCCCAATCCCATATTCCCAATCCCAAATCCCAATCCCATATTCCCGATCCCAATGCCCATATTGGGATCCCAAATCCCAATCCCATATCCCCGATCCCAATGCCCATATTGGGATCCCAAATCCCAATCCCATATCCCCGATCCCAATGCCCATATTGGGATCCCAAATCCCAATCCCATATCCCCGATCCCAATGCCCATATTGGGATCCCAAATCCCAATCCCATATTCCCGATCCCAATGCCCATATTGGGATCCCAAATCCCAATCCCATATCCCCAATCCCAAATCCCGATCCCATATTCCCGATCCCCCTGCAGCGCCGAGTTCGAGGCTCAGCGCAGCCCGGACCCTGATCCCAATGCCCATATTGGGATTCCAAATCCCGATCCCATATCCCCGATCCCAAATCCCAATCCCATATCCCCGATCCCAAATCCCGATCCCCCCGCAGCGCCGAGTTCGAGGCTCAGCGCAGCCCAGACCCTGATCCCAATGCCCATATTGGGATCCCAAATCCCAATCCCATATCCCCGATCCCAATGCCCATATTGGGATCCCAAATCCCAATCCCATATCCCCGATCCCAAATCCCGATCCCCCCGCAGCGCCGAGTTCGAGGCCCAGCGCAGCCCGGAGCTGGCCCGGCCCGTTTACCTGCAGGACGTTCACTGCGTCAGCTCCCTGTGCAAGGCCTACTGCCGCGAGCTGCCCAACCCGCTGCTCACCTACCAGCTCTACGACAAGTTCGCCGTGAGTCCCTGCCCCCAAATATCCCCCAAATATCCCCCAAATATCCCCCAAATAGCCCCCAAATATCCCCAAAGCGTCCCCAGCGCCGCGGGTGGCCGTGTCACCGCGCTGGTAGCCGCGCTGTCCCCGCAGGACGCCGTGGCCATCCAGATGGAGGAGGCGCGGCTGGTGAAGATCAAAGAGGTGCTCAAGGAGCTGCCGGTGCCTCACTACAGGTGAAGGGGGGGAGGGGTGGGTGGGGACATCCCGGTGGCCCCTCCGGTGGCCCCTCCGGTGGCCCGGTGGCTGAGGTGTCGCCGGTGTGGCAGGACGCTGGAGTTCCTGATGCGGCACCTGCTGCGCATGGCCGGGCACAGCGGCCGCACCAACATGCACGCGCGGAACCTGGCCATCGTGTGGGCACCCAACCTGCTGCGGTGAGGGGACAGCGGGGACAGCCCTGGCACTGGCAGCCCTGCCACTGGCAGCCCTGGCATCACCAGCCCTGGTACTGCCAGAGCCGGCACTGCCAGTCACTGCCAGTCACTGCCAGCCCCGGCACTGCCAGCCCCTGTCAGTGCCAGCCCCATCAGTGCCAGCCACTGCCAGCCACTGCCAGCCCCGTCAGTGCCAGCCACTGCCAGCCCCGTCACTGCCAGCCCCATCACTGCCAGCCCCGTCACTGCCAGTCACTGCCAGCCCCGGCACTGCCAGCCCCTGTCAGTGCCAGCCCCATCAGTGCCAGCCACTGCCAGCCACTGCCAGCCCCGTCAGTGCCAGCCACTGCCAGCCCCGTTACTGCCAGCCCCGTCACTGCCAGCCACTGTCAGTGCCAGCCCCGTCACTGCCAGTCACTGCCAGCCCCGGCACTGCCAGCCCCTGTCAGTGCCAGCCCCGTCAGTGCCAGCCACTGCCAGCCCCGTCACTGCCACCCCCGTCACTGCCAGCCCATCACTGCCAGCCCTGTCACTGCCAGCCCCTGTCACTGCCAGCCCCATCACTGCCAGCCCAGCCACTGCCACCCCACCACTGCCACCCCGTCACTGCCAGCCCGTCACTGCCAGCCCTGTCACTGCCAGCCCTGTCACTGCCACCCCATCACTGCCAGCCCTGTCACTGCCAGCCCTGTCACTGCCACCCCATCACTGCCAGCCCGTCACTGCCAGCCCTGTCACTGCCAGCCCTGTCACTGCCAGCCCATCACTGCCAGCCCCGTCACTGCCAGCCCCGTCACTGCCACCCCATCACTGCCAGCCCCAACACTGCCAGCCCCACCACTGCCAGCCCCGTCACTGCCACCCCATCACTGCCAGCCCCAACACTGCCAGCCCCACCACTGCCAGTCCCGTCACTGCCAGCCCATCACTGCCAGCCCCACCACTGCCAGCCCCACCACTGCCAGCCCATCACTGCCAGCCCCACCACTGCCAGCCCCACCACTGCCAGCCCCGCCACTTCCAGCCCCACCACTGCCAGCCACTGCCAGCCCCACCGCTTCCAGCCCCACCACTGCCAGCCCCACCACTGCCAGCCCTGTCACTGCCAGCCCTGTCACTGCCAGCCCCACCACTGCCAGCCACTGCCAGCCCCACCACTGCCAGCCACTGCCAGCCCCACCGCTTCCAGCCCCACCACTGCCAGCCCCACCACTGCCAGCCCCACCACTTCCAGCCCCACCACTGCCAGCCACTGCCAGCCCCACCACTGCCAGCCACTGCCAGCCCCACCGCTTCCAGCCCCGCCACTGCCAGCCCCACCACTGCCAGCCACTGCCAGCCCCACCACTGCCAGCCACTGCCAGCCCCACCGCTTCCAGCCCCACCACTGCCAGCCCCACCACTGCCAGCCCCACCACTTCCAGCCCCACCACTGCCAGCCACTGCCAGCCCCACCACTGCCAGCCACTGCCAGCCCCACCGCTTCCAGCCCCGCCACTGCCAGCCCCACCACTGCCAGCCACTGCCAGCCCCACCACTGCCAGCCCTGGCACCGCCAGCCCTGGCACCGCCAGCCTTGTTCCTGTCAGCTCTGTCCCTGCTGTCCCCTGTCCGGCCATCCCTGGCGTCTACATCCCGGTCCTTGCCATCCTTGTCACTGGCATCGCCACCCGCGTCCCGCCAGCCCTGTCCCCGCTGCCCGAATGTCCCCGCTCTCCCCCTGTCCCTGCCAGCCCTGTCACCAGCATCCCCCCGATGCCATCCCCCCGATGCCATCCCCCCGATGCCATCCCCCTGTCCCCAGCATCCCTGTCACCATCATCTCTCTGATCCCATGCCCCTGTCCCTGCCATACCCTCCATCCCCCCGATGCCATCCCCCCGATGCCATCCCCCCGATGCCATCCCCCCGATGCCATCCCTCCGTCCTCACCATCCCTGTCCCTGCCATCCCCCCAATCCCACGCCCCTGTCCCCCCCCACCCCGAGGTGACCCCGCTTGTCCCCCACCGTCCCCCCACCCCCAGGTGACCCCAGCTGTCCCCCCCACCCCGAGCTGACCCCGCGTGTCCCCCTCTGTCCCCCACACCTCGAGGTGACCCCGCGTGTCCCTCTCCGTCCCTCCCACCCTGAGGTGGCCCCGCGTGTCCCCCCCACCCCGAGGTGACCCCTCTGTCCCCCCCACCCCGAGGTGACCCCGCGTGTCCCCCACTGTCCCCCCCACCCCCAGGTGACCCCAGCTGTCCCCCCCACCCCGAGCTGACCCCGCTTGTCCCCCACTCTCCCCCCACCCCGAGGTGACCCCACCTGTCCCCCCCACCCCGAGGTGACCCCGCGTGTCCCCCACTCTCCCCCCACCCCGAGGTGACCCCACCTGTCCCCCCCACCCTGAGCTGACCCCGCTTGTCCCCCACCTGTCCCCCCACCCCCAGGTGACCCCGTGTGTCCCCCACTTTCCCTCCCACCCCGAGGTGACCCCTCTGTCCCCCCCACCCCGAGGTGACCCCGCGTGTCCCCCACTGTCCCCCCCCACCCCGAGCTGACCCCACCTGTCCCCCCCACCCCGAGGTGACCCCACCTGTCCCCCCCACCCCGAGGTGACCCCGCGTGTCCCCCTCTGTCCCCCCCACCCCGAGGTGACCCCTCTGTCCCCCCCACCCCGAGGTGACCCCGCGTGTCCCCCGCTGTCCCCAGCTCGAGGGACATCGAGGCCTCGGGGTTCAATGGCACGGCCGCGTTCATGGAGGTGCGGGTCCAGTCCATCGTGGTGGAGTTCATCCTCACCCACGTGGAGCAGCTCTTCGGGGACGCCCCGCTCCGAGGTACCCGGGGGGCACCGGGGGGCACGGGGGGCACGGGGGGCACGGACACCCCAGTTTGGGGGTCTCCCAGTGGGGATTCACCCCAGCGTTCCCTGTTCCTGGTGGGACACGGACACCCCAATTTGGGGGTCTCCCAGTGGGGATTCACCCCAGCGTTCCCTGTTCCTGGTGGGACACGGACACCCCAATTTGGGGGTCTCCCAGTGGGGATTCACCCCAGCGTTCCCTGTTCCTGGTGGGACACGGACACCCCAATTTGGGGGTCTCCCAGTGGGGATTCACCCCAGCGTTCCCTGTTCCTGGTGGGACACGGACACCCCAATTTGGGGGGTCTCCCAGTGGAGATTCACCCCAGCGTTCCCTGTTCCTGGTGGGACACGGACACCCCAGTTTGGGGGTCTCCCAGTGGGGATTCACCCCAGCGTTCCCTGTTCCTGGTGGGACACGGACACCCCTTTTTTGGGGGTCTCCAGGTGGGGATTCACCCCAGCGTTCCCTGTTCCTGGTGGAACACGGACACCCCTTTTTTGGGGGTCTCCAGGTGGGGATTCACCCCAGCGTTCCCTGTTCCTGGTGGGACACGGACACCCCAATTTGGGGGTCTCCCAGGGGGGATTCACCCCAGCGTTCCCTGTTCCTGGTGGAACACGGACACCCCTTTTTTGGGGGTCTCCAGGTGGGGATTCACCCCAGCGTTCCCTGTTCCTGGTGGAACACGGACACCCCTTTTTTGGGGGTCTCCAGGTGGGGATTCACCCCAGCGTTCCCTGTTCCTGGTGGGACACGGACACCCCAATTTGGGGGTCTCCAGGTGGGGATTCACCCCAGCGTTCCCTGTTCCTGGTGGGACACGGACACCCCAATTTGGGGGTCTCCCGGTGGGGATTCACCCCAGCGTTCCCTGTTCCTGGTGGGACACGGACACCCCTTTTTTGGGGGTCTCCAGGTGGGGATTCACCCCAGCGTTCCCTGTTCCTGGTGGGACACGGACACCCCAGTTTGGGGGGGTCTCCCAGGGGGGATTCACCCCAGCGTTCCCTGTTCCTGGTGGGACACGGACACCCCAATTTGGGGGTCTCCCAGGGGGGATTCACCCCAGCGTTCCCTGTTCCTGGTGGGACACGGACACCCCAATTTGGGGGTCTCCAGGTGGGGATTCACCCCAGCGTTCCCTGTTCCTGGTGGGACACGGACACCCCAATTTGGGGGTCTCCAGGTGGGGATTCACCCCAGCGTTCCCTGTTCCTGGTGGGACACGGACACCCCAATTTGGGGGTCTCCCAGGGGGGATTCACCCCAGCGTTCCCTGTTCCTGGTGGGACACGGACACCCCATTTTTGGGGGTCTCCATGTGTGGAATTCCCCCCATCATTGCCTGCCCCCAGGTGAGGGTTCTGGGGGGGTCTCTAGGGGACACTGTCACAACTTTTTGGGGTCTCCAGGTGGGGATTCACCCCGACATTCCCTGATCCTGGGTTGGGGGTCCCGGGGATTCTCCAGGGGTCCCAGAGTGACTTTTTGGGGTCTCCAGGTGGAGAATCCCCCTGACACTCCCTGATCCTGGGTTGGGGGTCTCCAGGGGACACCGAGGGTCTTTGGGGTGACACTGTCCCACCTTTTTGGGGTCTCCAGGTGGGGAATCCCCCTGACACTCCCTGATCCTGGGTTGGGGGTCTCCAGGGGACACCGAGGGTCTTTGGGGTGACACTGTCCCACCTTTTTGGGGTCTCCAGGTGGGGAATCCCCCTGACACTCCCTGATCCTGGGTTGGGGGTCCCGGGGGACACCGAGGGTCTTTGGGGTGACACTGTCCCACCTTTTTGGGGTCTCCAGGTGGGGATTCACCCCGTCACTCCCTGATCCTGGGTTGGGGGTCCCAGGGATTCTCCAGGGGTCCCAGAGTGACTTTTTGGGGTCTCCAGGTGGGGAATCCCCCTGACACTCCCTGATCCTGGGTTGGGGGTCCCGGGGGACACCGAGGGTCTTTGGGGTGACACTGTCCCACCTTTTTGGGGTCTCCAGGTGGGGAATCGCCCCGACATTCCCTGATCCTGGGTTGGGGGTCCCAGGGATTCTCCAGGGGTCCCAGAGTGACTTTTTGGGGTCTCCAGGTGGGGAATCCCCCTGACACTCCCTGATCCTGGGTTGGGGGTCTCCAGGGGACACCGAGGGTCTTTGGGGTGACACTGTCCCACCTTTTTGGGGTCTCCAGTTGGGGATTCACCCCGTCACTCCCTGATCCTGGGTTGGGGGTCCCAGGGATTCTCCAGGGGTCCCAGAGTGACTTTTTGGGGTCTCCAGGTGGAGAATCCCCCTGACACTCCCTGATCCTGGGTTGGGGGTCTCCAGGGGACACCGAGGGTCTTTGGGGTGACACTGTCCCACCTTTTTGGGGTCTCCAGGTGGGGACTCGCCCCGTCGCTCGCTGCTGCTGCCCGGGGGGACACCCCCGCTGCACGTCCCGGCCGCGCTGAGCCAGGGGGACGGGCCCCCCCAGATGCGGCCCTACCACACCATCATCGAGCTCGGCGAGCACAGGTACGGCCGGGACACCTGGGGACACCTGGGGACACCTGGGGACACCCAGGGACAGGTGACACCCCCAGCCCACCCCGGGGACACCTGGGGACACCCAGGGACAGGTGACACCCCCAGCCCACCCCGGGGACACCTGGGGACACCTGGGGACACCCAGGGACAGGTGACACCCCCAGCCCACCCCGGGGACAGGGACAGGGACAGGTGACACCCTCACCCCACCCTGGGGACACCCGGGGACAGGGACAGGTGACACCCCGGGGACACCCAGGGACAGGACAGGTGACACCCCCAGCCCACCCCGGGGACACCTGGGGACACCTGGGGACAGGTGACACCCCCAGCCCACCCCGGGGACAGGGACAGGTGACACCCTCACCCCACCCTGGGGACACCTGGGGACACCTGGGGACAGGTGACACCCCCAGCCCACCCCGGGGACCCCCAGGGACAGGGCAGGTGACACCCTCACCCCACCTCGGGGACCCCCAGGGATGGGGACAGGGACAGGTGACACCCCCAGCCCACCCTGGGGACCCCCAGGGGCAGGTGACACCCTCACCCCACCCCGGGGACCCCCAGGGACAGGGACAGGTGACACCCCCAGCCCACCCTGGGGACCCCCAGGGACAGGTGACACCCTCACCCCACCCCGGGGACCCCCAGGGACGGGGACAGGGACAGGTGACACCCCCAGCCCACCCCGGGGACAGGGACAGGGACAGGTGACACCCTCACCCCACCCTGGGGACACCCGGGGACAGGGACAGGTGACACCCCGGGGACACCCAGGGACAGGACAGGTGACACCCCCAGCCCACCCCGGGGACACCTGGGGACGGGGACAGGGACAGGTGACACCCCCAGCCCACCCCGGGGACCCCCAGGGACAGGTGACACCCTCACCCCACCCCGGGGACACCCAGGGACAGGACAGGTGACACCCCCAGCCCACCCCGGGGACACCTGGGGACACCTGGGGACAGGTGACACCCCCAGCCCACCCCGGGGACCCCCAGGGACAGGACAGGTGACACCCTCACCCCACCCTGGGGACCCCAGGGACAGGACAGGTGACACCCCCAGCCCACCCTGGGGACCCCCAGGGGCAGGTGACACCCTCACCCCACCCCGGGGACCCCCAGGGACAGGGACAGGTGACACCCCCAGCCCACCCCGGGGATCCCCCAGGAACCCCCCAGCTGGGGCGTGGCTCAGGTGGTCCTACCTGGGCATGATCCAGGTGTATCCCAGGTGCCCCCAGGTGTATCCCAGGTGTACCCCAGGTGTACCCCAGGTGTATCCCAGGTGTACCCCAGGTGTATCCCAGGTGCCCCCAGGTGTATTCAGGTGCCCCCAGGTGTGCCCAGGTGTCCCCAGGTGAGCCCAGGTGTATCCAGGTGTGCCCAGGTGTATCCCAGGTGTGCCCAGATGCCCCCAGGTGTGCCCAGGTGTGCCGCAGGGGAATCCAGGTGTGCCCAGGTGTGCCCAGGTGTGCCCAGGTGTGCCCAGGTTTATCCCAGGTGTGCCCAGGTGTGCCCCAGGTGTATCCAGGCACCCCCAGCTGTGCCCAGGTGTGCCCAGGTGTGCCCAGGTGTGCCCCAGGTGTATCCAGGCACCCCCCAGGTGTGCCCAGGTGTATCCCAGGTGTGCCCAGATGACCCAAGATGTGCCCAGCTGTGCCCCAGGTATATCCAGGTGCCCCCAGCTGTATCCCAGGCACCCTCAGGTGTGCCCAGATGATCCCAGGTGTGCCCAGGTGTGCCCCAGGTGTGCCCACGTGCCCCCAGATGTATCCAGGTGCCCCCAGGTGCCCCCAGGTGTGCCCAGGTGTATCCCAGGTGTGCCCAGATGCCCCCAGGTGTGCCCAGGTGTGCCGCAGGGGTATCCAGGTGTGCCCAGGTGTGCCCAGGTGTGCCCAGGTTTATCCCAGGTGTGCCCAGGTGTGCCCCAGGTGTATCCAGGCACCCCCAGCTGTGCCCAGGTGTGCCCAGGTGTGCCCAGGTGTGCCCCAGGTGTATCCAGGCACCCCCCAGGTGTGCCCAGGTGTATCCCAGGTGTGCTCAGATGACCCAAGATGTGCCCAGCTGTGCCCCAGGTATATCCAGGTGCCCCCAGCTGTATCCCAGGCACCCTCAGGTGTGCCCAGATGATCCCAGGTGTGCCCAGGTGTGCCCCAGGTGTGCCCACGTGCCCCCAGGTGTATCCAGGTGCCCCCAGGTGTGCCCAGGTGTATCCCAGGTGTGCCCAGATGCCCCCAGGTGTGCCCAGGTGTGCCGCAGGGGTATCCAGGTGTGCCCAGGTGTGCCCAGGTGTGCACAGGTTTATCCCAGGTGTGCCCAGGTGTGCCCCAGGTGTATCCAGGCACCCCCAGGTGTGCCCAGGTGTGCCCAGGTGTGCCCCAGGTGTATCCAGGCACCCCCCCAGGTGTGCCCAGGTGTGCCCAGGTGCATCCCAGGTGTCCCCGCAGGCGCAAGGGCTCCCTCAAGGCCAAGAAGTGGAGATCCATCTTCAACCTGGGCCGCTCTGGGCACGAGGCCAAGCGGAAGCCGGGGAAGGCGGAGGAGAAAGGTGGGAATTCGGGGGGGATCCCATGGATTGGGGGGCGGGGGTGTGTTCCCAAATCCACCCCAATCCCGTTCTCCCGCCCCCTTTCCCAGAGGAGAAGGGCGGGAAGGTCAGTCTGCGGCCGGCCAAGAGCATGGACTCGCTCAGCTCCGGCCCCTCCGGACCCCCTGGTAAGAGGGACCCTCTGATCCCTGGGGATTGTCCCTCTGATCCTTTGGGATTGTCCCTCTGATCCCTTGGGAATTGTCCCTCTGATCCTTTGGGATTGTCCTTCTGACACTTTGGGAATTGTCCCTCTGATCCTTTGGGAATTGTCCCTCTGATCCTTTGGGAATTGTCCCTCTGATCCTTGGGATTGTCCTTCTGATCCTTTGGGAATTGTCCCTCTGATCCTTTGGGAATTGTGCCTCTGATCCTTTGGGATTGTCCCTCTGATCCCTTGGGAATTGTCCCACAGATCCCTTTGGGATTGTCCCACAGATCCCTTTGGGAATTGTCCCACAGATCCCTTTGGGATTGTCCCTCTGATCCCTTTGGGAATTGTCCCACAGATCCCTTTGGGATTGTCCTTCTGATCCTTTGGGATTGTCCTTCTGATCCTTTGGGAATTGCCCTTCTGATCCCTTGGGATTGTCCCTCCGACTCTTTGGGATTTGTCCCTCTGATCCCTTTGGGATTGTCCTTCTGATCCCTTGGGATTGTCCTTCTGATCCCTTGGGATTGTCCCTCCGACCCTTTGGGATTTGTCCCTCTGATCCCTTTGGGATTGTCCTTCTGATCCCTTGGGATTGTCCCTCCGATCCTTTGGGAATTGTCCCTCTGACCCTTTGGGATTGTCCCTCTGATCCCTCAGGATCTGTCCCTCTGATCCCTTTGGGATTGTCCCTCCGACCCTTTGGGATTGTCCCTCTGACCCTTGGGATTTGTCCCTCTCACCCTTTGGGAATTGTCCCTCCGACCATTTGGGATTGTCCTTCTGACACTTTGGGAATTGTCCATCTGATCCTTTGGGAATTGTCCCTCTGATCCTTTGGGAATTGCCCTTCTGATCCCTTGGGATTGTCCCTCCGACCCTTTGGGATTGTCCCTCTGATCCTTGGGATTGTCCTTCTGACACTTTGGGATTGTCCTTCTGATCCCTTGGGATTGTCCCTCCGACCCTTTGGGATTTGTCCCTCTGACCCTTTGGGATTGTCCCTCTGATCCCTTTGGGATTGTCCTTCTGATCCTTTGGGATTGTCCCTCTGATCCTTTGGGAATTGTCCCTCTGATCCTTGGGATTGTCCTTCTGACACTTTGGGAATTGTCCTTCTGATCCTTTGGGATTGTCCCACAGATCCCTTTGGGATTGTCCTTCTGACCCTTTGGGATTGTCCCTCTGATCCCTTTGGGATTGTCCTTCTGACCCTTTGGGAATTGTCCATCTGATCCTTTGGGAATTGTCCCTCTGATCCTTTGGGAATTGCCCTTCTGATCCCTTGGGATTGTCCCTCCGACTCTTTGGGATTGTCCCTCTGATCCTTGGGATTGTCCTTCTGACACTTTGGGAATTGTCCTTCTGATCCCTTGGGATTGTCCTTCTGATCCCTTGGGATTGTCCCTCCGACCCTTTGGGATTTGTCCCTCTGACCCTTTGGGATTGTCCCTCTGATCCCTTTGGGATTGTCCTTCTGATCCCTTGGGATTGTCCCTCCGATCCTTTGGGAATTGTCCCTCTGATCCCTCAGGATCTGTCCCTCTGATCCCTTTGGGATTGTCCCTCCGACCCTTTGGGATTGTCCCTCTGACCCTTGGGATTTGTCCCTCCGACCATTTGGGATTGTCCTTCTGATCCTTTGGGATTGTCCCTCTCACCCTTTGGGATTGTCTCTCCGACCCCTTGGGATTGTCCTTCTGACCCTTTGGGAATTGTCCCTCTGATCCCTCAGGATTTGTCCCTCCGACCCTTTGGGATTGTCCCTCTGATCCCTTTGGGATTGTCCCTCCAACCTTTTGGGATTGTCCCTCCAACCCTTTGGAATTGTCCCTCTGACCCTTGGGATTGTCCCTCCGACCTTTTGGGATTGTCCCACAGATCCTTTGGGAATTGTCCCTCTGATCCTTTGGGATTGTCCCTCTGATCCCTCAGGATTTGTCCCTCCGACCCTTTGGGATTGTCCCTCTGATCCCTTTGGGATTGTCCCACAGATCCTTTGGGATTGTCCCTCTGATCCTTTGGGATTGTCCCTCCGATCCCTCGGGATTTGTCCCTCTGATCCCTTTGGGAATTGTCCCTCCGACCCTTTGGGATTGTCCCTGACCCCAAGGAGGGATCGTTGGGCCAGGGTGGGAATGGGGGAAGTGGAGCGGGGATGGGATGGGGTTCTGGGATCCCCTCTGGACCCTGACCCTTCCTTCGGGATTCCGGGACCTCCTCCTGACCCAAAACCTTCCCCTGGACCCTGAAATCCCCTCTGGAGCCCGGGATCCGCTCCCCAGACCCTGGGATCCTCCCCGGCACCCCGGGACCCCCCACGGCACCCCGGGATCCCCCCGCACCCCGGGATCCCCCCTCGGCACCCCGGGATCTCCCCGGCACCCCGGGATCCCCCCGCACCCCAGGATCCCCCCGCACCCCGGGACCCCCCTCGGCACCCCGGGATCCCCCCGCGCCCCGGGATCCCCCGCGCCCTGGGATTCCCCGCGCCACGGGACCCTCCCTCGCCCCGGGACCCCCCCCCCCCGGCACGCCGGGATCCCCCCGCACCCCGGGATCCCCCCTCGGCACCCCGGGATCTCCCCGGCACCCCGGGATCCCCCCGCACCCCAGGATCCCCCCGCACCCCGGGACCCCCCTCGGCACCCCGGGATCCCCCCGCGCCCCGGGATCCCCCGCGCCCTGGGATTCCCCGCGCCACGGGACCCTCCCTCGCCCCGGGACCCCCCCCCCCCGGCACGCCGGGATCCCCCCGCACCCCGGGACCCTCTCGCACCCCGGGATCCCCCCGCACCCCGGGACCCCCCCCCCCCGGCACCCCGGGATCCCCCCGCGCCCCGGTACCCCCCCCAGCACCCCGGGATCCCCCCCCTGCACCCCGGGACCTTCCCCGGCACCCCGGGACCCTCCCCGGCACCCCGGGACTCCCCCGCACCCCGGGATCCCCCCGGCAGCCCGGGACCCCCTCCGCATCCCGGGATCCCCCCTGGCACCCCGGGACCCCCCTCGGCACCCCGGGATCCCCCCCCGCGCCCCGGGATCGCCCCCCAGACCCCGAGACCCCCCCTCCGGGACCCCCCTCAGCACCCCGGGACCCCCCTCGGCACCCCGGGATCCCTCCCATATCCCGGTACCCCCTGGGCACCCCGGGATCCCCCCGCACCCCGGGACCCTCCCAGCACCCCGGGATCCCCCCCTCCGCACCCCGGGACCCCCCTCGGCACCCCGGGATCCCTCCCATATCCCGGTACCCCCTCGGCACCCCGGGATCCCCCCGGCACCCCGGGATCCCCCCCCTCGGCACCCCGAGACCCCCCCGGCACCCCGGGATCCCCCCTCGGCACCCGGGGATCCCTCCCATATCCCGGTACCCCCTCGGCACCCCGGGATCCCCCCGGCACCCCGGGATCCCCCCCCTCGGCACCCCGAGACCCCCCCGGCACCCCGGGATCCCCCCTCGGCACCCGGGGATCCCTCCCATATCCCGGTACCCCCCTCGGCACCCCGGGATCCCCCCGCACCCCGGGACCCTCCCAGCACCCCGGGATCCCCCCCTCCGCACCCCGGGACCCCCCTCGGCACCCCGGGATCCCTCCCATATCCCGGTACCCCCCTCGGCACCCCGGGATGCCCCCGCACCCCGGGATCCCCCCCGCACCCCGAGACCCCCCGCGCCCCGGGACCCTCCCAGCACCCTGGGATCCCCCCGGCACCCCGGGACCCTCCCTCGCCCCGGGATCCCCCCCCCCCCGCACCCCGGGATCCCTCCCATATCCCGGTACCCCCCCGGGATCCCCCCGCACCTCGGGACCCCCCGCCGGCACCCCGGGACCCTCTCGCACCTCGGGACTCCCCCCCGGCACCCCGGGACCCCCCCGCACCCCGGGACTCCCCGCACCCCGGGATTCCTCCCCTCGGCACCCCGGGACCCCCCCGGACCCCCAGCACCCCGGGATCCCCCCCGCACCCCCGGATCCCCCCGGCACCCCGGGACCCCCCGCACCCCGGGATCCCTCCCATATCCCGGTACCCCCCTCGGCACCCCGGGATCCCCCCCGCACCCCCGGATCCCCCCACGCCCCGGGATCCCCCCGCGCCCCGGGATCCCCCCCGCACCCCGGGACCCGCTGCACTCCGGGATCCCTCCCATATCCCGGTACCCCCTCGGCACTCCGGGATCCCCCCCCTCGGCACCCCGAGACCCCCCCGCACCCCGGGATCCCCCCCTCGGCACCCCGGGATCCCCCCCGCACCCCGTGCCCGCTCCGGACTCGCCCCTTCCAGGCGCGGACACCGCCGGGCTGCTCCCGAAGCTGTCGGTGAAGCTGCGGCCGCAGCGGCAGCAGAGCTCGGACGCCGCCGCGGCGCTCCCGGAATCCCACCCGGAGCTGGATGAGAGCCTGGAGGAGCCGCTGGAAGCGGCGGCCGAGAGCAGCACCAAATCGGAGCCCACCAGCCCCAAAGCCCCCCGGGCCGGGCCGGGGCTCTGCGGCCGCTCCCGCGCCGAGAAATGTGCGGGGCTCCACATCTCGGGCCCCTTCTCGGTCACCGTCCCGTTCCACATCACCTCCAACCTGTCCCGCCTCACCCGCGGGCTGCCGTGCCCCGCGCTGGAACGGGAACCGGGCCCCGACAGCGCCCCCGAGCCCGCACGGGACCCCCGGTCCTCCTCCGGTGAGACCCCGCTGTGGGATCGCTGTGGGATCTGGGGGACACCGGGATCGGGGGGACAGCGGGATTGGGGGGACAACGGGATGGGGAGGACAACGGGATGGGGAGGACAACGGGATTGGGGGGGACACCGGGATCGGGGGGACACCGGGATCGGGGGGACAGCGGGATCGGGGAGACACCGGGATGGGGAGGACACCGGGATCGGGGATCACCGGGATTGGGGGGACACCGGGATGGGGAGGACACCGGGATTGGGGGACAACGGGATCGGGGAGGCACCACGATCAGGGGGACACCGGGATTCGGGGGACACCGGGATTGGGGGACACCGGGATCGGGGAACACCGGGATGGGGAGGACACCGGGATTGGGAGGACACCGGGATTGGGGGACAACGGGATCGGGGAACACCGGGATGGGGAGGACACCGGGATCAGGGGGACACCGGGATCCAGGTGACACCGGGATGGGGAGGACACCGGGACTGGGGGGACAACGGGATTGGGGGACACCGGGATTCGGGGGACACCGGGACTGGGGGGATACCGGGATCGGGGAGACACCGGGATGGGGAGGACACCGGGATGGGGAGGACACCGGGATAGGGGGGACACTGGGTTCGGGGTACACCAGGATGGGGCGACACCGGGATCAGGGGGACACCGGGATCGGGGGACACCGGGATCCGGGGGACACCGGGATTGGGGGACACCGGGATCGGGGAACACCGGGATGGGGCGACACCGGGATCAGGGTGACACCGGGATCGGGGGACACCGGGATCCAGGTGACACCGGGATGGAGAGGACACCGAGATCCGGGGGACACCGGGATTGGGGGACACCGGGATGGGGAGGACACCGGGATCTGGGGAACACCAGGATGGGCAGGACACCGGGATCAGGGGGACAACGGGATCCAGGTGACACCGGCATGGGGGGGACACGCGGATCTGGAGGACACCGGGATTCGGGGGAACACCGGGATCTGGGGTGACCCTGGGATCTGGGGAACACCGGGATGGAGGTGACACCGGGATGGGGACAATCCCGGGACCGACCGCTCCCGTTTTGCCCGCAGGGGACGCGGAGCAGACCCGGCTGTCCCTGGAGCTCCGGGATTCCTTCGCCTTCCTGGACTGCCCCGAGACGTGGCTGGAGGGCGGCGGGGACGCGGAGGCGGCGGCGCGGAGCCCCGGGATCGAGGATGGGACCCCCGGGATGGAGGATGGGACCCTCGGGATCGAGGATGGGACCCTCGGGATCGAGGATGGGACCCCCGGGATGGAGGATGGGACCCTCGGGATCGAGGATGGGACCCCCGGGATTGGAGATGAGAGCCCCGGGATCGGGGAAGGGTTCCCGGCCGTGGAGGAGGGGATGGAGAGCGGCTTCATGAACGTGAGTTCCTGGCGGCATTCCCGGGATTTGGGGTGGGATATGGGGGGGGGGAGGGGAAAGGGTTTGGGATGGGGGCACTGGGATGGGGTGGGATGGAATTTGGGATGGAAGATGGGATGGGATGGGATGGGATGGGTTGGGTTGGGATGGGATGGGATGGGATGGGATGGGATGGGATGGGATGGGATGGGATGGGATGGGATGGGATGGAGTTTGAGATGGAATATGGGATGGTATGGGATGGAATATGGGATGGGATGGGATGGGATGGAATTTGGGATGGAATTTGGGATGGGATGGAATTTGGGATGGAATTTGGGATGGAATATGGGATGGGATGGGATGGGATGGGATGGGATGGGATGGGATGGGATGGGATGAGATGGAAGATGGGATGGGATGGTATGGGATGGAATATGGGACGGAATTTGGGATGGAATATGGGATGGAACATGGGATGGGATGGGATGGGATGGAACATGGGATGGGATGGGATGGAACATGGGATGGAATTTGGGATGGGATGGAATTTGGGATGGAATTTGGGATGGAATATGGGATGGGATGGGATGGGATGGGATGGGATGGGATGGGATGGGATGGGATGGGATGGAGTTTGAGATGGAATTTGGGATGGGATGGGACGGAATATGGGATGGAATTTGGGATGGGATGGAATATGGGATGGAATATGGAATTTGGGATGGGATGGAATTTGGGATGGAATTTGGGACGGAATTTGGGATGGGATGGAATTTGGGATGGAATATGGGATGGAATTTGGGATGGGATGGGATGGGATGGAATATGGGATGGGATGGGATGGGATGGGATGGAAGATGGGATGGGATGGGATGGAATTTGGGATGGAATTTGGGATGGAATATGGGATGGAATTTGGGATGGAATATGGGATGGAATTTGGGATGGGATGGAATTTGGGATGGGATGGAATATGGGATGGAATATGGGATGGAATATGGGATGGGATGGAATTTGGGATGGGATGGAATATGGGATGGAATATGGGATGGAATATGGGATGGGATGGAATATGGGATGGAATATGGGATGGAATATGGGATGGAATATGGGATGGGATGGGATGGAATTTGGGATGGAACATGGGATGGGATGGGATGGGACGGAATTTGGGATGGGATGGGATGGGATGGGACGGAATTTGGGATGGGATGGGATGAGGGGAACACTGTGACATCCTTGGGGTCCTGGGGCTCTGTCCCAGCTATTCCCGGGGGTCTCAGCCCTGTCCCCCCCACCCCCAGCCCGGCGAGCGGTGGCCGGAGCAGGCGGCCAGTTACCTGTCCATCGAGGAGTGCACGGAGCAGGACGTGTTCTTCCTGGCTCCCGGCGCCTCCGACCCCGACTCCGACTCCGACGAAATCTTCCTGAGCGCCCACGACGAGCTCAGCCCGCTGGGGGCTGCCCCGGCCATCCCCGAGGGACCCCCGGGTGTGGGGATGGCCCCGGAGATCCCAGAGATCCCGGAGACCCTGGAGATCCTGAAGATCCCAAAAGTCCCAGAGATCCCAGAGACCTTGGAGATCCCGAAGATCCCAAAAGTCCCAGAGATCCCAGAGATCCCGGAGACCCTGGAGATCCTGAAGATCCCAAAAGTCCCAGAGACCTTGGAGATCCCAAAGATCCCAAAAATCCCAGAGATCCCAGAGACCCTGGAGATCCTGAAGATCTCAGAGATCCCAGAGATCCCGGAGACCTTGGAGATCCTGAAGATCCCAAAAGTCCCAGAGACCCTGGAGATCCCGAAGATCCCAAAAGTCCCAGAGACCTTGGAGATCCCGAAGATCCCAAAAGTCCCAGAGATCCCAGAGACCCTGGAGATCCTGAAGATCCCAAAAGTCCCAGAGATCCCAGAGACCCTGGAGATCCTGAAGATCCCAAAAGTCCCAGAGATCCCAGAGGAGATCCCAACCCCAAAACCCCTGGGAAAGGATGGTCCAGGAGTAGGGGATCCCCCCCGGGACCCCCATGGGGAGGGGGCTGCAGAGGGAGCCCCCAGCCCCAGGATGGGGGTGTGGGATGAGGGAGGGGGGGGTCGGGGGGGATCCCGCTGGGAATGGGGGAGAGGACGGAGCTGGATCCCGGCCCCTCATGCGGGGGGAGGGGAATTCCCGGGTTTTAGAGGGGTCTCCCCCAGCCCCATCCCCGGCAGAGCCCCCCCGGGAGCCCCCGGAACCCCCAATCCCTGGGGTTGTTCCCGAAGTTGTCCCGGATGGGGTCGGGGTCACTGCCGGGGTCACCCCAACTTCTCCCTCTCCCCCCACCTCGGCCCCTGCAGCTCCCCCCAAAAACCTGGAGCCGATCTGGGATGAGCCCCCCAAAAACCTGGAGCTGAGCCAGGAGAAGGATTCCCAATTGCTGGAGCCCCCCAGGATCTCAGAGCCCCCCAAATTCCCGGAGTTGATTCAAGATGTGCCCTCGAGACCCCCGAACTCTATCCAGGATGAGCCCCCCAAAAACCTGGAGCCCATCTGTGCTGACCCCCCCAAATCTCCGGAGCTCCCTGGACACCCAGAGCCCCCCGGCCCCCTCGAGCTGGTCCAGGAGGAGCCCCCAAAATCCCTGGAGCCGACCTGGGGCGAACCCCACAAATCCCTGGAGCTGATCCAGGATGAGCCTCCAGAGCCCCCCAAATCCCCGGAGACCCCCAAACCCCCAAAGCCGATCTGGGGCGAACCCCACAAATCCCTGGAGCTGATCCAGGATGAGCCCCCCAGATTCCCAGAGCCCCCCAAATCCCTGGATCCGATCTGGGATGAGCCCCCCAAACCCCTGAAGGCGATCCAGGATGACGCCCCCAAATCCTGGGACCCCCCTGGACCCCTGGAGCTGATCCAGGATGATGCCCCCAAACCCCAGGACCCCGCTGGATCCCCAAAACTGATTTGGGATGGACGCCCCAAATCCCTGGAGCTGATCCTGGCTGATCCACCCAAATCCCGGGACACCCCCAGACCCCTGGAGCCGATCCTGGCTGGTCCCCCCAAATCCTGGGACACCCCCAAATCCCTGGAGCTGCTCCGGGACGGAAACCCCAAATCGCTGGAGCCGATCCTGGTTGATCCCCCCAAATCCCGGGACACCCCCAGACCCCTGAAGGTGATCCAGGATGACGCCCCCAAATCCCGGGACACCCCCAAACCCCTGGAGCCGATCCTGGCTGATCCCCCCAGATCCCGCGACACCCCCAAACCCCTGGAGCCGATCCTGGCTGGTCCCCCCAAATCCTGGGACACCCCCAAACCCCTGGAGGTGATCCAGGATGACGCCCCCAAATCCCGGGACACCCCCAAATCCCTGGAACCCATGCGGGACGGACGCCCCAAATCCCTGGAGCCGATCCTGGCTGATCCCCCCAAATCCTGGGACACCTCCGGAACCCCAAAACTGCTCCGGGCCGGGCGCCCCAAATCCTTGGAGCCCCTCCCGTTCCCCCCGCGCAGCTGCCGCCGCCCCCTCCCCATTTTGGGGGGCCGGGTGCTGCTGGCCCGGGCCGTGCCCGTTGTGCCCCCCAAACCCCACTTCGCCCGTGCCCTCCTGGGACCCCCCCCGGGACCCCCGAGAGCCCCCCCGGGACCCCCCTGGGACCCCCCTGGGACCCCCCCAGAGCCCCCCCGGGACCACCCTGGACCACCCTGGAACCCCTGAGAGTCCCCCCGGGACCCCCCTGGGACCCCCCCAGAGCCCCCCCCGGGTGGGACCCCCCCAGAGCCCCCCCGGGACCCCCGAGAGCCCCCCCGGGACCCCCCTGGGATGCCCCTGGAACCCCTGAGAGCTCCCCCGGGACCCCCTGGGACCCCCCCGGGACCCCCGAGAGCCCCCCCGGGTGGGACCCTCCCAGAGCCCCCCCGGGACCCCCCTGGGACCCCCGGGACCCCCCTGGGACCCCCCCAGAGCCCCCCTGGGACCCCCCTGGGACCCCCCCAGAGTCCCCCCGGGACCCCCCTGGGACCCCCCCAGAGCCCCCCCCGGGTGGGACCCCTCCAGAGCCCCCCCGGGACCCCCCTGGGACCCCCCCAGAGACCCCCCGGGACCCCCCCGGTACCCCCCCAGAGCCCCCCCCGGGTGGGACCCCCCCAGAGCCCCCCCGGGACCCCCCTGGGACCCCCCCGGGACCCCCGAGAGCCCCCCGGGTGGGACCCCCCCAGAGCCCCCCAGGGACCCCCTGGGACCCCCCTGGGACCCCCGAGAGCCCCCCCGGGACCCCCCCTGGACCCCCCTGGACCCCCCCGGTACCCCCCCAGAGCCCCCCGGGTGGGACCCCCCCAGAGCCCCCCTGGGACCCCCGGGACCCTCGAGAGCCCCCCCGGGACCCCCCTGGGACGCCCCTGGAACCCCTGAGAGCTCCCCCGGGACCCCCTGGGACCCCCCCGGGACCCCCGAGAGCCCCCCCGGGTGGGACCCTCCCAGAGCCCCCCGGGACCCCCCGGGACCCCCTGGGACCCCCCTGGGACCCCCCCGGGACCCCCCTGTGACCCCCTTGTGACCCCCGGGACCCCCCCAGATCCCCCCCAGAGCCCCTCCGGGACCCCCCTGGGACCCCCCCAGAGCCCCCCCCGGGACCCCCCCGGTACCCCCCGAGAGCCCCCCCGGGTGGGACCCCCCAGAGCCCCCCTGGGACCCCCGGGACCCTCGAGAGCCCCCCCGGGACCCCCCCTGGACCCCCCTGGACCCCCCTGGGACCCCCCAGAGCCCCCCCCGGGTGGGACCCCCCCAGAGCCCCCCGGGACCCCCCTGGGACCCCCCCCAGAGCCCCCCCAGAGCGGAGAGCAAAGAAATGGTGAAAAAAGAAGAATAAAAGAAGAATAAAATGAGAATAAAATGAGACTGAAATGAGAATAAAATGAGAATAAAATAAGAATAAAATAAGGATAAAATAAGGATAAAATAAGGATAAAATAAGGATGAAATAAGAATGAAATAAGAATGAAATAAGGATAAAATAAGAATGAAATAAGGATAAAATAAGGATGAAATAAGAATAAAATAAAGATAAAATAACAATAAAATGAGAATAAAATGAGAATAAAATAAGAATAAAATAAGGATAAAATAAGGATAAAATAAGGATAAAATCAGGATAAAGTCAGGATAAAATAAGGATGAAATAAGAATAAAAGGAATAATAATAAAACTGGAATTGGGCTCGATTGGGCCTCGAGAGATGCCGGGTGGGTGGTTGGATTTATTGAGAGATTTTCATAGCTTGCTTTGGTTGATTTTATTTTTTTCATATTTTATTTTATTTGTTTTGTTTGTTCTATTTGTTTCATTTTATTTTATTTTATTTTATTTTATTTTATTTTATTTCATTTTTTATATATTTTATTTATTTTATTTTATTTTATTTTATTTTATTTTATTTTATTTTATTTTATTTTATTTTATTTTTATATATTTTATTTATTTTATTTTATATTATTTTTTTTTTATATATTTTATTTTATTTTATTTTATTTCATTTTATTTCATTTTACTTTTTATATATTTTATTTTATTTTATTTTATTTTATTTCATTTGATTTCATTTGATTTCATTTGATTTCATTTTACTTTTTATATATTTTATTTCATTTTTTTATATAATTTATTTTCTTTTACATAATTCATTTTGTTTGATTTAGCTTTATTTTACTTTCTCTTATTTTATTTTATATTTTGTCTAGTTTTATTTTAATTAAATTTAATTTAAAAACTTATTTATTTATTTTGTTTCATTGAATTTCTGTTAATTTGACCTCAGTTTTTATATTCGATTTTATTTTATTTCATTCTATTTTATTTCATTTCTTAATTTCATTTATTTTATTTTGTGTTATTTATTTTATTGCATTGTATTTTATTTTATATTTATTTTATTTTATTTTATTTTATTTTATTTTATTTTATTTTATTTTTTATTTATTTATTTTATTTTATTATTTTTTATTTTATTTTATTTTATTTTACTTTATTTTTATTTTGTTTTATTTTATTTTATTTTATTTTATTTTTTATTTATTTATTTTATTTTATTTCATTTTACTTTATTTTACTTTATTTTATTTTATTTTATTTTACTTTATTTTACTTTATTTTATTTTACTTTATTTTACTTTATTTTATTTTATTTTATTTTACTTTATTTTATTTTATTTTATTTTATTTTATTTTTCTTTCCTTAATTTAATCAGATTTCCTTTCACTCCAATTTAATTAATTTCCCTTTATCCCCCCCATGATTGCTGCATTTATTGGTTTAATTATTTCTGACACAAATCAAACCCAAACCAGCAAAACTTTTGGTTCATTTTTGGCTTTTCTTGTTATTTTTTTGTTCATTTTTAGCTTTTATTTTTTTAGTCATTTTTTATTTTATTTTTTTGTTCATTTTTTGCTTTGTTTTATTTTTTTTGTTCATTTTTGGCTTTTTTTTTTTTGTTCATTTTTGGCTTTTATTTTTATTTTTTTGTTCATTTTTTGCTTTATTTTATTTTTTTGTTCATTTTTGACTTTTAATTTTTGGTCATTTTTTGCTTTATTTTATTTTGTTGTTCGTTTTTTGCTTTATTTTATTTTTGTTGTTCATTTTTGGCTTTTATTTTATTTTTTTAGTCATTTTTTGCTTTTATTTTTTTAGTCATTTTTTGCTTTATTTTTAATTTTTGTTCATTTTTGGCTTTTATTTTTTTAGTCATTTTTTGCTTTATTTTATTTTTTTGTTCATTTTTGGCTTTTATTTTTATTTTTTTGTTCATTTCTGACTTTTAATTTTTGGTCATTTTTTTGCTTTATTTTATTTTTTTTGTTCATTTTTGGCTTTTAATTTTTAGTCATTTTTTGCTTTATTTTATTTTTTTGTTCATTTTTGGCTTTTATTTTATTTGTTCATTTTTGGCTTTTTTTTTGGTTCATTTTTGGCTTTTATTTATTTTTTATTTTTTTGTTCATTTTTGGCTTTTATTTTTTATTTTATTTTTTTGTTCATTTTTGGCTTTTATTTTTATCTTGTTCGCTTTAATATTCCAAATTTATTTTTATTAAAATATCTAAGATTATTTAGAAAAATTATCGACAGACATTGGGGACAGGGGGACATTGGGACATTTGGGGACATTGGGACATTTGGGGGGGTTGGGATGGGGGGACATTGGGGACATTGGGACATTTGGGGACATTTGGGGACATTGGGATGGGGGACATTGGGGACAGAAGGACATTGGGACATTTGGGGGGGTTGGGATATGGGGACATTGGGACATTTGGGGACATTGGGGACAGGGGGACATTGGGACATTTGGGGACAGGGGGACATTTGGGGACATTGGGACATTTGGGGACAGGGGGACATTTGGGGACATTGGGACATTTGGGAACATTGGGACATTTGGGGACATTGGGGACAGGGGGACATTGGGACATTTGGGGACATTGGGGACAGGGGGACATTGGGATATAGGGACATTGGGATGGGGACATTGGGACAGGGGGACATTGGGACATTTGGGGACAGGGGGACATTTGGGGGCGTTGGGATGGGGACATTGGGACATTTGGGGGCGTTGGGACATTTGGGGACATTGGGACATTTGGGGGGGTTGGGATATGGGGACATTGGGACATTTGGGGCCGTTGGGACATTTGGGGACATTGGGATGGGGACATTGGGGACAGGGGGACATTGGGGACAGGGGGACATTGGGACATTTGGGGGCATTGGGATGGGGGACATTGGGATACGGGGACACTGGGATGGGGACATTGGGACATTTGGGGACATTGGGACATTTGGGGTGTTGGGATATGGGGACATTGGGATATGGGGACATTGGGACATTTGGGGCCGTTGGGACATTTGGGGACATTGGGACATTTGGGGTGTTGGGATATGGGGACATTGGGATATGGGGACATTGGGACATTTGGGGACATTGGGATGGGGGACATTGGGGACAGGGGGACATTGGGACATTTGGGGCGTTGGGATGGGGACATTGGGCTGGGGGACATTGGGATGGGGGACATTGGGACATTTGGGGACATTGGGGACAGGGGGACATTGGGACATTTGGGGACAGGGGGACATTTGGGGACATTGGGACATTTGGGGACATTGGGATGGGGGACATTGGGGACAGAAGGACATTGGGACATTTGGGGGGGTTGGGATATGGGGACATTGGGACATTTGGGGACATTGGGACATTTGGGGCGTTGGGGACAGGGTGACATTGGGATATGGGGACATTGGGACATTTGGGGTGTTGGGATATGGGGACATTGGGATATGGGGACATTGGGATGGGGACATTGGGATGGGGGGACATTGGGACATTTGGGGACATTGGGGCATTTGGGGGCGTTGGGACATTTGGGGACATTGGGACATTTGGGGGCGTTGGGATGGGGGACATTGGGACATTTGGGGACATTGGGACATTTGGGGGCGTTGGGACATTTGGGGACATTGGGACATTTGGGGGGGTTGGGATATGGGGACATTGGGATATGGGGACATGGGGACATTTGGGGACATTGGGATGGGGACATTGGGACATTTGGGGCATTGGGGACAGGGGGACATTGGGACATTTGGGGACATTGGGACATTTGGGGTGTTGGGATATGGGGACATTGGGATATGGGGACATTGGGACATTTGGGGGCATTGGGACATTTGGGGACAGGGGGACATTTGGGGGCGTTGGGGACAGGGGGACATTGGGGACAGGGGGACATTGGGACATTTGGGGACATTGGGATGGGGGACATTGGGGACAGGGGGACATTGGGACATTTGGGGCGTTGGGATGGGGACATTGGGCTGGGGGACATTGGGATGGGGACATTGGGATGGGGGACATTGGGATGGGGACATTGGGACATTTGGGGACATTGGGGACAGGGGGACATTGGGACATTTGGGGCGTTGGGATGGGGACATTGGGCTGGGGGACATTGGGATGGGGACATTGGGATGGGGGACATTGGGATGGGGACATTGGGACATTTGGGGACATTGGGGACAGGGGGACATTGGGACATTTGGGGACAGGGGGACATTTGGGGACATTGGGACATTTGGGAACATTGGGACATTTGGGGACATTGGGATGGGGACATTGGGACATTTGGGGGGGTTGGGATATGGGGACATTGGGACATTTGAGGACATTGGGATGGGGACATTGGGACATTTGGGGACATTGGGGCATTTGGGGACATTGGGACATTTGGGGACATTGGGGACAGGGGGACATTGGGATATAGGGACATTGGGATGGGGACATTGGGACAGGGGGACATTGGGACATTTGGGGACAGGGGGACATTTGGGGGCGTTGGGATGGGGACATTGGGACATTTGGGGGCGTTGGGACATTTGGGGACATTGGGACATTTGGGGGGGTTGGGATATGGGGACATTGGGACATTTGGGGCCGTTGGGACATTTGGGGACATTGGGATGGGGACATTGGGGACGGGGGGACATTGGGGACAGGGGGACATTGGGACATTTGGGGGCATTGGGATGGGGACATTGGGATACGGGGACACTGGGATGGGGACATTGGGACATTTGGGGACATTGGGACATTTGGGGTGTTGGGATATGGGGACATTGGGATATGGGGACATTGGGACATTTGGGGGCATTGGGACATTTGGGGACAGGGGGACATTTGGGGGCGTTGGGGACAGGGGGACATTGGGGACAGGGGGACATTGGGACATTTGGGGACATTGGGATGGGGGACATTGGGGACAGGGGGACATTGGGACATTTGGGGCGTTGGGATGGGGACATTGGGCTGGGGGACATTGGGATGGGGGACATTGGGATGGGGGACATTGGGATGGGGACATTGGGACATTTGGGGACATTGGGGACAGGGGGACATTGGGACATTTGGGGACAGGGGGACATTTGGGGACATTGGGACATTTGGGAACATTGGGACATTTGGGGACATTGGGATGGGGACATTGGGACATTTGGGGGGGTTGGGATATGGGGACATTGGGACATTTGAGGACATTGGGATGGGGACATTGGGACATTTGGGGACATTGGGGCATTTGGGGACATTGGGACATTTGGGGACATTGGGGACAGGGGGACATTGGGATATAGGGACATTGGGATGGGGACATTGGGACAGGGGGACATTGGGACATTTGGGGACAGGGGGACATTTGGGGGCGTTGGGATGGGGACATTGGGACATTTGGGGGCGTTGGGACATTTGGGGACATTGGGACATTTGGGGGGGTTGGGATATGGGGACATTGGGACATTTGGGGGCGTTGGGACATTTGGGGACATTGGGACATTTGGGGGGGTTGGGATATGGGGACATTGGGACATTTGGGGCCGTTGGGACATTTGGGGACATTGGGATGGGGACATTGGGGACAGGGGGACATTGGGGACATTGGGATGGGGGGACATTGGGACATTTGGGGGCATTGGGACATTTGGGGGCATTGGGATAGGGGGGCATTGGGGACAGGGGGACATTGGGACATTTGGGGGGGTTGGGATATGGGGACATTGGGGACATTGGGACATTTGGGGACATTGGGGACAGGGGGACTTTGGGGACAGGGGGACTTTGGGATACGGGGACCTTGGGGACAGGGGGACATTGGGACATTTGGGGACATTTGGGGACATTGGGATGGGGGACATTGGGGACAGAAGGACATTGGGACATTTGGGGGGGTTGGGATATGGGGACATTGGGACATTTGGGGACATTGGGACATTTGGGGCGTTGGGGACAGGGTGACATTGGGACATTTGGGGACATTGGGACATTTGGGGTGTTGGGATATGGGGACATTGGGATATGGGGACATTGGGATGGGGACATTGGGATGGGGGGACATTGGGACATTTGGGGACATTGGGGCATTTGGGGGCGTTGGGACATTTGGGGACATTGGGACATTTGGGGGCGTTGGGATGGGGGACGTTGGGACATTTGGGGACATTGGGACATTTGGGGGCGTTGGGACATTTGGGGGCATTGGGACATTTGGGGACGGGGGACATTTGGGGGCGTTGGGATGGGGGACATTGGGCTGGGGGACATTGGGATGGGGGACATTGGGATGGGGACATTGGGACATTTGGGGACATTGGGGACAGGGGGACATTGGGACATTTGGGGACAGGGGGACATTTGGGGACATTGGGATGGGGACATTGGGACATTTGGGGGCGTTGGGACATTTGGGGACATTGGGACATTTGGGGGGGTTGGGATATGGGGACATTGGGACATTTGGGGACATTGGGACATTTGGGGCGTTGGGGACAGGGTGACATTGGGACATTTGGGGACATTGGGACATTTGGGGTGTTGGGATATGGGGACATTGGGATATGGGGACATTGGGATGGGGACATTGGGATGGGGGGACATTGGGACATTTGGGGACATTGGGGCATTTGGGGGCGTTGGGACATTTGGGGACATTGGGACATTTGGGGGCGTTGGGATGGGGGACATTGGGACATTTGGGGACATTGGGACATTTGGGGGCGTTGGGACATTTGGGGGCATTGGGACATTTGGGGACATTGGGACATTTGGGGCGTTGGGGACAGGGTGACATTGGGACATTTGGGGACATTGGGACATTTGGGGTGTTGGGATATGGGGACATTGGGATATGGGGACATTGGGACATTTGGGGACATTGGGGCATTTGGGGACATTGGGACATTTGGGGACATTGGGGACAGGGGGACATTGGGATATAGGGACATTGGGATGGGGACATTGGGACAGGGGGACATTGGGACATTTGGGGACAGGGGGACATTTGGGGGCGTTGGGATGGGGACATTGGGACATTTGGGGGCGTTGGGACATTTGGGGACATTGGGACATTTGGGGGGGTTGGGATATGGGGACATTGGGACATTTGGGGCCGTTGGGACATTTGGGGACATTGGGATGGGGACATTGGGGACGGGGGACATTGGGGACAGGGGGACATTGGGACATTTGGGGGCATTGGGATGGGGGACATTGGGATACGGGGACACTGGGATGGGGACATTGGGACATTTGGGGACATTGGGACATTTGGGGTGTTGGGATATGGGGACATTGGGATATGGGGACATTGGGACATTTGGGGCCGTTGGGACATTTGGGGACATTGGGACATTTGGGGGACATTTGGGGGCGTTGGGATGGGGGGACATTGGGACATTTGGGGGCGTTGGGACATTTGGGGACATTGGGACATTTGGGGCGTTGGGATGGGGACATTGGGATGGGGGGACATTGGGACATTTGGGGACATTGGGATGGGGACATTGGGACACGGTGGCATGGGGACATTAGGATACAGGGACATTGGGATATGGGGACACAGGGACACAGCATGGGGACATTAGGACATGGGGACATTGGGGACAGGGGGACATTGGGGACAGGGGGACATTGGGACATGGTGGCATTGGGACATTGGGTTATGGGGACATTGGGATATGGGGACATTGGGACATTAGGATACGGGGACATTGGGATATGGGGACACGGGGACGTAGGGAAACTGGGCTATGAGGACATGGCGAGATGGGCACAGGGACACATTGGGACAGCGGGATGTTGGGGACATGGGGACAGGAGAACATGGTGATATTGGGATCTAGATCCACAGAGACCCAGGGACACTGAGGGGACCCTGAGGGGACCCTGTGGGGACACTGTGGGGACCCTGAGGGGACCCTGAGGGGACACAAGCCCAGCAATACACCCAGGCCTTTGTTTTACACCGCCGCCATCTTTGCCTCAACATGGCGGCGCCCACAGCGCCCTCACAGCGGGGACGAACCGGGCTCTCCGAACGCAGCCCCCAAACCCCTCCGGGACCGATGAACCGGGCGGGCATCCCTCACCCTCAGGAGTGTCCGAGCCTGTTCCTCCACCCCCGTCGCGACCCGCACCGAGCGCCTCCCTCTTCCAACATGGCGCCGCCCTCACCCAAGATGGCGGCGGCGGGGCGGAAGCGCCTCGCGCCTCGCCGTCTAAGATGGCGCCGCGCGCGGCCCCGCGCGCTAAGATGGCGCCCGGCCGTGAGGGCGGCCGTGCCCGGCGTCAAGATGGCGGCGCGGCCCCGCGCGGAGCGGCGCCCCGGCCCAAGATGGCGGCGCGAAGCCGGGCAGGGGCTGCGTGAGGAGGGGGAGCTTCCGCCCGCGCCCAAGATGGCGGCGCGGCGGCGCCGTGCGCATGTGCGGGGCCCATGGCGAGACAAGGGGCCGAAGGCGCGCAGGGCCCGAGGCCGAGAGGTACCGGGGGGGGGGGGGTCCCCGGGGGACACCGAGGGGCGAACCCCGCCGTGAACGGGAACACCGCGACCCCGCCACAGCCCCGGCCGCGGAAAGGGAGCGGCCGCGCCCGCCGGGCCCGCGGGGAGGGGCGGGGGAGGGGAGGGAAGGGGGGGGGGGTGGAGGCCCGTGGGGGTGACCCCCCCTCAGGCGCGCGCAGCCGGTTGTCACTGTCACCCCCCCGGGTCCCCCGTTCGTGTCCCCTCCCCGCGCTCGGTAACGACCCCCCCGTGTGTCGGTGTCGCGCCCCTCCCCCCCCCCCCCCCACTTTGTCACCCCTTCGTGTCCCGTCCCCCCCCCCCGCCCCGCTCTGTCAGTGTCGCCTCCTTGGTGGCCTTTCCCTCCCCTCCCCCCCCCCCATTTTGTCACCCCTTTTGTGTCCCCTCCCCCCCCCCCCCGCTCCGTGTGTGTGTCCCCGAAATGTCGCTGTCACCCCTTGCGTGTCCCCCCCTCACTTTGTCACCCCTGCTCCGTGTCCTCCTCTCTCCCCCAGGGTCCCTCAGCCGCCATCGTGTCACCCCCCCAATCGCTGTCACCCCCCTTTCACGTCACCCCTTTTCGTGTCACCCCCCCAATCGCTGTCACCCCCCTTTCATGTCACCCCTTTTCGTGTCACCCCCCCAATCGCTGTCACCCCCCTTTCATGTCACCCCTTTTCGTGTCACCTCCCAATCGCTGTCACCCCCCTTTCATGTCACCCCAATCGCTGTCACCCCCCAATCGCTGTCACCCCCCTTTCATGTCACCCCAATCGCTGTCACCCCCCCTTTCATGTCACCCTTTTTTGTGTCACCCCCCTTTCATGTCACCCCTCTTCGTGTCACCCCTGCCCCATCACTGTCAACCCCTCTTCGTGTCACCCCCCCTTTCATGTCACCCCTTTTCATGTCACCCCCCTTTCTCTGTCACCCCCCTTTCATGTCACCCCTTTTCGTGTCACCCCCCCAATCACTGTCACCCCCCTTTCATGTCACCCCTTTTTGTGTCACCCCCCCTTTCTCTGTCACCCCCCCCAATCACTGTCACCCCCCTTTCATGTCACCCCTTTTCATGTCACCCCCCCCTTCACGTCACCCCTCTTCGTGTCACCCCCACCCTGTCACTGTCACCCCCCTTTCATGTCACCCCCCTTTCTCTGTCACCCTCCTTTCATGTCACCCCTTTTTGTGTCACCCCCACCCCGTCACTGTCACCCCTCTTCATGTCACCCCCCCTTTCACGTCACCCCTCTTCGTGTCACCCCCCACCCCGTCACTGTCACCCCCCTTTCATGTCACCCCCCTTTCTCTGTCACCCTCCTTTCATGTCACCCCTTTTCGTGTCACCCCCACCCCGTCACTGTCACCCCTCTTTCATGTCACCCCTCTTCATGTCACCCCCCTTTCATGTCACCCCTTTTCGTGTCACCCCCCACCCCGTCACTGTCACCCCCCCTTTCATGTCACCCCCCCTTTCTCTGTCACCCCCCCTTTCATGTCACCCCCTTTTCCTGTCACCCCCCCAATCACTGTCACCCCCCTTTCATGTCACCCCCTTTTCATGTCACCCCCCCTTTCATGTCACCCCTTTTCGTGTCACCCCCTCCCCGTCACTGTCACCCCCCCTTTCATGTCACCCCCCTTTTCATGTCACCCTCCTTTCATGTCACCCCTTTTCGTGTCACCCCCACCCCATCACTGTCACCCCCCTTTCATGTCACCCCTTTTCGTGTCACCCCCACCCCGTCACTGTCACCCCTCTTTCATGTCACCCCTCTTCATGTCACCCCCCTTTCATGTCACCCCTTTTCGTGTCACCCCCCCTTTCTCTCTCACCCCCTCCAGTTCTGTCACCCCCGCTTCCCCCACCCCATGTCCCTCCCCGGGGTCTGTCACTGTCACCCCCCCCCCTTTCAGCTGTGTCCCCCCCATCACTGTCACCCCCCCCTCCGTGTCCCCCCTTCTCTGTCACCCCACTAAATGTCCCCCCCCAGCCTCATTCTTGTCCCTCCGGGTGTGTCACTGTCCCCTCTGCCACCCCCATCTGTCACCCCCCCTTCAGTGACCCCCAACTTGTCACCTCCCCCACTGCCACCCCAAGGTGGGGACCTGCCACCGTTTGGGGTGTCCCTATTGAGGGGGGTGAGGGGTTATGGCCACCCTGGGGTCACTGGGGGGACCCCAAAGTGTCACCTTGGGGGTGCTGGTGGGTTTGGGGTCAAATCGTGTGGGTTTGGGGACACGTTGTCACCTGGGGGGACACCTGGAAATGGTGGCTGTAGCTGGTCACAAGTGTCCCTTAGTGCTGGCCAGTTGGGGTGGCCAGTGTGTGGTTATGGTGGCCATTGTCCTGTCATGGCCAGTGGCCAGTCACAATGACCAGTGTCCCATAGCGGTGACCGGTGTCCCATTGGTGTCTGATCCCAGTGGTCACTGTCCTGCTGTGGTGGCCGGTGTCCCGTGGTGGTGACCGGTGTCCCATCATGGTGGCCGGTGGCCGTTTGTGGTGGCCAGTGGTCCATTGTGGTGACCAATGCCTGGTCAGGGTGGCCGGTGTCCCATCCCGGTGTCCCATTCTGGTGTCCCAGTCCCAGTCCCTGTCCCCATCCCTGTGTCCCTGTGTTCCCAATATCCCTGTCCTGTCCCCATCCCTGTCCCCCTGTTCCCATATCCCTGTCCTGTCCCCATCCCTGACCCCCTGTGACCCTATATCCCTGTCCTGTCCCCATCCCTGTCCCCCTGTTCCCATATCCCTGTCCTGTCCCCATCCCCTGTCCCCCTATTCCCATATCCCTGTCCTGTCCCCATCCCTGACCCCCTGTGACCCTATATCCCTGTCCTGTCCCCATCCCTGTCCCCCTGTTCCCATATCCCTGTCCTGTCCCCATCCCTGTCCCCCTATTCCCATATCCCTGTTCTGTCCCCATCCCTGTCTCCCTGTTCCCATATCCCTGTCCTGTCCCCATCCCTGTCCCCCAGTCCCATATCCCTGTTCTGTCCCCATCCCTGACCCCCTGTGACCCTATATCCCTGTCCTGTTCCCATATCTCTGTCCTGTCCCCATCCCTGTCCCCCAGTCCCATATCCCTGTTCTGTCCCCATCCCTGACCCCCTGTGACCCTATATCCCTGTCCTGTTCCCATATCCCTGTCCTGTCCCCATCCCTGTCCCCCTATTCCCATATCCCTGTCCTGTCCCCATCCCTGACCCCCTGTGACCCTATATCCCTGTCCTGTTCCCATATCCCTGTCCCTGTCCCCATCCCTGTCCCCCTATTCCCATATCCCTGTCCTGTCCCCATCCCTGACCCCCTGTTCCCATATCCCTGTCCTGTCCCTATCCCTGACCCCCCTGTTCCCATATCCCTGTCCTGTCCCCATCCCTGTCCCCCTTTGACCCCATATCCCTGTCCTGTCCCCATCCCTGTGTCCCTCTTCCCATATCCCTGTCCTGTCCCCATCTCTGTGTCCCTGTCTTGTCCCCATCCCATGTCCCTGTCCCCGTATCCCAATCCCTGACCCTCCTTGTCCCTAAATGCAAGTCCTTGTGTCCCTGTCCCCGTCCGTGTGTCCCTTTATCCCTGTCCTGCTATCCCTGGCCCCATCCCGCTGTATCCCGATATCCCGGTGTCCCTGATCCCATCCCTGCATCCCGATGTTCCTGACCCCGGTGTCCTCTTATCCCGATGTTCCTGACCCCAATGTCCCTGTGTCCGGGTGCCCCTGACCCCAGTGTCCCTGTATCCCCTTATCCCAATGTCCCTGACCCCAGTGTCCCTGCATCCCCTTATCCCAGTGTCCCTCACCCCCAATCCCGCTGTATCCCGATATCCCGGTGTCCCTGACCCCATCCCTCCATCCTGATGTTCCTGACCCCAGTGTCCCGTTATCCCGGTGTCCCTCACCCCAGTGTCCTGGTGTCACGTTATCCCAATGTCCCTGACCCCAATGTCCCTGTATCCCCTTATCCAATGTCCCTGACCCCGGTGTCCCATTATCTCGGTGTCCCTGACCCCGGTGTCCCTGTATCCCCTTATCCCAGTGTCCCTCACCCCAATGTCCCTGTATCCCCTTATCCCAGTGTCCCTCACCCCAATGTCCCTGTGTCCTGGTGTCCCTGACCCCAGTGTCCCTGTATCCCCTTATCCCGATGTCCCTGACCCCAGTGTCCCTCACCCCAATCCCGCTGTATCCTGATATCCCGGTGTCCCTGACCCCATCCCTCCATCCCAATGTCCCTGACCCCAGTGTCCCTGTATCCCCTTATCCCAGTGTCCCTCACCCCAATCCCGCTGTATCCTGATATCCCGGTGTCCCTGACCCCATCCCATTATCCCGATGTCCCTGACCCCAGTGTCCCTGTGTCTCCTTATCCCGATGTCCCTGACCCTGATGTCCCCTTATCCCAATGTCCCTGACCCCAGTGTCCCATTATCCTGGTGTCCCTGACCCCAGTGTCCCCTTATCCTGATGTCCCTGACCCTGGTGTCCCCTTATCCCGGTGTCCCTGACCTCAGTGTCCCTGTATCCCATTATCCCAATGTCCTTGACCCCAGTGTCCCCTTATCCTGATGTTCCTGACCCTGGTGTCCCCTTATCCCGGTGTCCCTGACCTCAGTGTCCCTGTATCCCCTTATCCTGATGTCCCTGACCCCAGTGTCCCCTTATCCCGGTGTCCCTGACCCCAGTGTCCCGGTGTCCCCTTATCCCGGTGTCCCTGACCCCGGTGTCCCTGTATCCTGGTATTCCTGACCCCAGTGTCCCTGTATCCCCTTATCCCAATGTTCCTGACCCCGGTGTCCCATTATCCCGGTGTCCCTGACCCTGGTGTCCCTGTATCCCCTTATCCCAGTGTCCCTCACCCCAATGTCCCTGTGTCCTGGTATCCTGTATCCCATTATCAGTGTCCCATTATACAGTGTCCCTGTATCCCATTATCCCGGTGTCCCTGACCCCAGTGTCCCCTTATCCCGGTGTCCCTGACCCCAGTGTATCCCATTATCCGATGTCCCTGACCCCAGTGTCCCGTTATCCCCGGTGTCCCTCACCCCAGTGTCCTGGTGTTGCGTTATCCCAATGTCCCTGACCCCAATGTCCCTGTATCCCCTTATCCCAATGTCCCTGACCCTGGTGTCCGATTATCCCGGTGTCCCTGACCCCAGTGTCCCTGTACGCCCTTATCCCAATGTCCCTGACCCCAATGTCCCTGTATCCCCTTATCCCAGTGTCCCTGACCCCAGTGTCCCTGTGTCCTGGTATTCCTGACCCCAGTGTCCCTGTATCCCCTTATCCCAGTGTCCCTCACCCCAATCCCGCTGTATCCTGATATCCCGGTGTCCCTGACCCCATCCCTCCATCCCGATGTTCCTGACCCTGGTGTCCCATTATCCCGGTGTCCCTGACCCCAATGTCCCTGTATCCCCTTATCCCAGTGTCCCTCACCCCAATGTCCCTGTGTCCTGGTATTCCTGACCCCAGTGTCCCTGTATCCCCTTATCCCAATGTCCCTCACCCCAGTGTCCCATTATCCCGATGTTCCTGACCCCAGTGTCTCTGTATCCCATTATCCCAGTGTCCCTCACCCCGCTGTCCCTGTGTCCGGCTGTCCCCATGTCCCCATGTCCCCATGTCTCTGTGTCCCTGACCCCACTGTCCCTGACCCCCCCCTGTCCCCATGTCCCACTGTCCCCATGTCCCCGTGTCCCTGACCCCGCTGTCCCTGACCCTGCTGTCCGGCTGTCCGGCTGTCCCCATGTCCCCGTGTCCCACTGTCCCCATGTCCCTGACCCCGCTGTCCGGCTGTCCCTGTGTCCCCATGTCCCCCGTGTCCCCCATGTCCCCCGTGTGCCTGACCCCGCTGTCCCTGTGTCCATGTGACCCTGCTGTCCCTGACCCCGCTGTCCCCATAGTCCCACTGTTCCCCTGTCCCTGACCCCCGCTGTCCCTGACCCCACTGTCCGGCTGTCCCCATGTCCCGGCTGTCCCCCATGTCCCCGGGTCCCCACTGTCCCCATGTCCCACTGTCCCCATGTCCCTGACCCCGCTGTCTGGCTGTCCCCATGTCCCTGTGTCCCTGACCCCACTATCCCCATTCCCTGCTGTCCCTGACCCCCGCTGTCCCCATGTCCCCGACCCCGCTGTCCGGCTGTCCCCATTGTCCCTGACCCCGCTGTCCCTGACCCCATTGTCCCTGACCCCGCTGTCCCTGACCCCGCTGTCCCCATGTCCCCATGTCCCCGACCCCCGCTGGCCGCTGTCCCATGTTCCCACTGTCCCTGTCCCCGCTGTCCGCTGTCCGACCCGCTGTCCCCATGTCCCCATGTCCCTGACCCCACTGTCCCTGACCCCGCTGTCTGGCTGTCCCTATGTCCCTGTGTCCCTGACCCCATTGTCCCTGACCCCACTGTCCCTGACCCCGCTGTCCCTGACCCCGTTGTCCCTGTCCCCATTCTCCCTGACCCCATTGTCCCTGACCCCACTGTCCGGTTGTCCCCCATTGTCCCTGACCCCACTGTTCCTGACCCCACTGTCCCTGACCCCGCTGTCCGGCTGTCCCCATGTCCCTGTGTCCCTGTCCCCATGTCCCTGACCCCGCTGTCCCCTGACCCCATTGTCCCTGTCCCCATTGTCCCTGTCCCCATTGTCCCTGACCCCATTGTCCCTGACCCCACTGTCCCTGTCCCCATTGTCCCTGACCCCATTGTCCCTGACCCCACTGTCCCTGACCCCGCTGTCCGGCTGTCCCCATGTCCCTGTGTCCCTGTCCCCATGTCCCTGACCCCATTGTCCCTGACCCGCTGTCCCTGACCCCGCTGTCCGGCTGACCCCGCTGTCCCTGACCCCATTGTCCCTGACCCCCACTGTCCGGCTGTCCCCATTGTCCCTGACCCCACTGTCCCTGACCCCACTGTCCCTGACCTCACTGTCCCTGACCCCACTGTCCCTGACCCCGTTGTCCCTGTCCCCATTCTCCCTGACCCCACTGTCCCTGACCCCACTGTCCGGCTGTCCCCATTGTCCCTGACCCCGCTGTCCCCGTCCCCATGTCCCTGACCCCGCTGTCCGGCTGTCCCCATGTCCCTGTGTCCCTGACCCCATGTCCCTGACCCCACTGTCCCTGACCCCACTGTCCGGCTGTCCCCCATTGTCCCTGACCCCATTGTCCCTGACCCCATTGTCCCTGACCCCACTGTCCGGCTGTCCCCATGTCCCTGTGTCCCTGTCCCCATGTCCCTGACCCCCGCTGTCCCTGACCCCATTGTCCCTGACCCCATTGTCCCTGACCCCATTGTCCCTGACCCCGCTGTCCCTGACCCCACTGTCCCTGACCCCGCTGTCCCCATGTCCCTGTCCCCATTGTCCCTGACCCCGCTGTCCCTGACCCCGCTGTCCGGCTGTCCCCATGTCCCTCACCCCACTGTCCCTGACCCCACTGTCCCTGACCCCGCTGTCCCCATGTCCCTGACCCCATTGTCCCTGACCCCATTGTCCCTGACCCCGCTGTCCCTGACCCCGCTGTCCCTGACCCCATTGTCCGGCTGCCCCATTGTCCCTGACCCCGCTGTCCCTGACCCCACTGTCCCTGACCCCACTGACCCCGCTGTCCCTGACCCCACTGTCCCTGACCCCACTGTCCGGCTGCCCCATTGTCCCTGACCCCGCTGTCCCTGACCCCACTGTCCCTGACCCCACTGACCCCGCTGTCCCTGACCCCACTGTCCCTGACCCCACTGTCCGGCTGCCCCATTGTCCCTGACCCCGCTGTCTGGCTGTCCCTATGTCCCTGTGTCCCTGACCCCATTGTCCCTGACCCCATTGTCCCTGACCCTGCTGTCCTGACCCCACTGACCCCATTGTCCTGACCCCACTGTCCCTGACCCCATTGTCCCTGACCCCGCTGTCCCTGTCCCCGCTGTCCCTGTCCCCGCTGTCCCTGACCCCATTGTCCCTGACCCCATTGTCCCTGTCCCCCATTGTCCCTGACCCCGCTGTCCCTGACCCCATTGTCCCTGTCCCCGCTGTCCCTGTCCCCGCTGTCCCTGACCCCGCTGTCCCTGACCCCACTGTCCCTGTCCCCATGTCCCTGACCCCGCTGTCCCTGACCCCACTGTCCCTGACCCCACTGTCCCTGACCCCACTGACCCCACTGTCCGGCTGCCCCACTGTCCCTGACCCCGCTGTCCCTGACCCCACTGTCCCTGACCCCGCTGACCCCACTGTCCCTGACCCCACTGACCCCACTGTCCGGCTGCCCCCACTGTCCCTGACCCCGCTGTCCCCCACAGGGCTCTGAAGGCCGTGAGGCTGCTCCGCTCCCGCCCCGCTGATGCCCGAGGGAGCCGAGCCATGAAGGGGTGAGTGGGACCCCCAAAACTCACCTGGGACCCCCAAAACCTGACCTGGGACCCCCAAAACTCACCTGGGACCCCCAAAATCTGACCTGGGACCCCCCAAAATCTGATCTGGGACCCCCAGAATCTGATCTGGGACCCCCAAAACCTGACCTGGGACCCCCAGAATCTGATCTGGGACCCCCAAAATCTGATCTGGGTCCCCCAAAACTCACCTGGAACCCCCAAAGCCTGACCTGGGACCCCCAAAGCCTGACCTGGGACCCCCAAAACCTGATCTGGGACCCCCAAAAATCTGATCTGGGACCCCCAAAACTCATCTGGGACCCCCAGAATCTTACCTGGGATCCCCAAGACTCACCTGGAACCCCCAAAACCTGACCTGGGACCCCCAAAACCTGACCTGGGACCCCCAAAATCTGACCTGGGACCCCCAAAACCTGACCTGGGACCCCCAGAATCTGATCTGGGACCCCCAAAATCTGATCTGGGACCCCCAAAACTCATCTGGGACCCCCAGAATCTTACCTGGGATCCCCAAAACTCACCTGGAACCCCCAGAACCTGACCTGGGACCCCCAAAACTCACACCTGGGACCCCCAAAATCTGATCTGGGACCCCCAAAATCTGACCTGGGACCCCCAAAACTCACCTGGAACCCCCAGAATCTCACCTGGGACCCCCAAAATCTGATCTGGGACCTCGAAAACCTGACCTGGAACTCCCAAAACCTGACCTGGGATCCCCAAAACTCACCTGGGACCCCCAAAGCCTGACCTGGGACCCCCAAAACTCACACCTGGGACCCCCAAAACTCACCTGGGACCCCCAAAACTCACCTGGGACCCCCAGAATCTTACCTGGGATCCCCAAAACTCACCTGGAACCCCCAAAACCTGACCTGGGACCCCCAAAACCTGACCTGGGACCCCCAGAATCTGATCTGGGACCCCCAAAATCTGACCTGGGACCCCGAAAACTCACCTGGGGGCCCCAAAATCTGATCTGGGACCCCCAAAACTCACACCTGGGACCCCCAAAATCTGATCTGGGACCCCCAAAATCTGACCTGGGACCCCCAAAAGTCACCTGGAACCCCCAGAATCTCATCTGGGAACCCCCAAAATCTGACCTGGGGCCCCCAAAACTCACCTGGAACCCCCAGAATCTCACCTGGGACCCCCAAAATCTGATTTGGAAGCCCCAAAATCTGACCTGGGACCCCCAAATCTGACCTGGGAGCCCCCAAACTGACCCAGGACTGCCCAAAATGAACCCAGGACCCCCTAAATCCAACCCAGGATCCCCAAAACAGCCCTGGGACCTCCCCCAAATCTGGCTCAGGACACCCCAAATATGATCTAGAACCCCAAAATCTGCTCTGGAACCTCACAAATCTGACCCAGGACCCCAAAATGGACCCAGGACCCCCCATAACTACCCCAGAACCCCCAAACAGCTCTAGGACCCCCTGAAATCTGACCTAAGGTCCTCAAAACTGACATGGGACCCCCAAAATCTGCTCTGGGACCCCTCAAACACACCTGGGACCCCCCCAAAACTGAACCCAGGATTCCCCAAATCCCATCTGGGACCCCCAAAACTGCCCCAGAACCCCATAAAAGCCCTCAAGACCCCCCAAAACCGCCCTGGGACACCCAAATCTGATCCAGGACCCCCCAAATCTGATCTGGGAGCCCCAAAATGGCCCCAGGACCCCCAAAACTGCCCCAAGACCTCCCTAAAGCAGCACTGGGACCCCCCCCAAACTGCCCTGGGACACCCAAATCTGACCCAGGACCCCCAAAATGGGCCCAGGACCCCCAAAACCATCCCAGAACCCCTTAAATGACCCTTGGACCCCCCCCCAAAATTGCCCCAGGACCCCCAAAATTCAATCTGGGACCCCCCAAACCATCCCAGAACCCCTTAAATGACCCTTGGACCCCCCCCAAATTGCCCCAGGACCCCCAAAATGGCCCAGGACCCCCAAAACCATCCCAGAACCCCTTAAACAGCCCTTGGACCCCCCCCAAATTGCCCCAGGACCCCCAAAATTCAATCTGGGACCCCCAAAACCATCCCAGAACCCCTTAAACAGCCCTTGGAGCCCCCCCCAAACTGCCCCAGGACCCCCCAAATTCAATCTGGGACCCCCAAAACACCCTGGGACCCCTCTGGGTCCCAAGCCCCCCCCTCAAATCAGCACAGGGACCCATCCCCCCCATGCTGGGACCCCCCAAAAACTGCCCCAGAACCCCATAAAAGGCCCTCGGGTCCCCCCATAACCACCCTGGGACCCCCAAATCTGACCCAGGACTCACCAAATCCGATCTGGGAGCCCCAAAATGGCCCCAGGACCCCCAAAACTGCCCCAAGACCTCCCTAAAGCAGCACTGGGACCCCCCCCAAACTGCCCTGGGACACCCAAATGTGATCCAGGACCCCCAGAATGGCCCCAGGACCCCCAAAACCATCCCAGAACCCCTTAAATGACCCTTGGACCCCCCCCCAAAATTGCCCCAGGACCCCCAAAATTCAATCTGGGACCCCCAAAACCATCCCAGAACCCGTTAAATGACCCTTGGACCCCCCCCAAAACTGCCCCAGGACCCCCAAAATGGCCCCAGGACCCCCAAAACCATCCCAGAACCCCTTAAACAGCCCTTGGACCCCCCCCCAAAACTGCCCCAGGACCCCCAAAATTCAATCTGGGACCCCCAAAACCATCCCAGAACCCCTTAAATGACCCTTGAACCCCCCCCAAAACTGCCCCAGGACCCCCAAAATGGCCCCAGGACCCCCAAAACCATCCCAGAACCCCTTAAACAGCCCTTGGAGCCCCCCCCAAACTGCCCCAGGACCCCCCAAATTCAATCTGGGACCCCCAAAACACCCCTGGGACCCCTCTGGGTCCCAAGCCCCCCCCTCAAATCAGCACAGGGACCCATCCCCCCCATGCTGGGACCCCCAAAACTGCCCCGTGGGGGGGGGGGCAGGGGGGAGGGGGTGATTTGGGGGTCCCGGATTTGGGGTTTGGGGGGTTTGGGGGGCTCAGGGACCCCCCCCCCCCCTTAACCCCCTCCCCATCCCCAGGCAGCAAAAAGCAGCTGAGACGGAGGAGGGGACGGTGCAGATCCAGGAGGGTGAGGGGGGACCCCCAAAATGGGGTTTGGGGGGGTCTTTGGGGGGGTTATGGGGCTATTTTGGGGGGTTATGGGGGAGTTTGGGGGGGTTTGGGGGGGTATGGGGTGGTTTTTGGGGGGTTATGGGGGAGTTTGGGGGGTTTGGGGGGGTATGGGGTGGTTTTTGGGGGGTTATGGGGAGTTTGGGGGGGTTTTGGGGGGTATGGGGTGGTTTTTGGGGGGTTATGGGGGAGTTTGGGGGGGTTTTGGGGGGTATGGGGTGGTTTTTGGGGGGTTATGGGGGAGTTTGGGGGGGTTTTGGGGGGTATGGGGTGGTTTTTGGGGGGGTTATGGGGGAGTTTGGGGGGTTTTGGGGTGATATTGGGGGTTTATGGGGTGATTTTGGGGGTGATTTTGGGGGGGGTGATTTTGGGGGGGTTATGGGGGAGTTTGGGGGTATTTTGGGGGGGTTTTGGGGGTTATGGGGTGATTTTGGGGATGATTTGGGGGGTATGGGGTGATTTGGGGGGTTATGGGGGAGTTTGGGGTGGTTTTGGGGGGGTATGGGGTGGTCTTGGGGGGTTATGGGGGAGTTTGGGGAGGTTTTGGGGGGTATGGGGTTATTTTGGGGGGGTTATGGGGGAGTTTGGGGGGGTTTTGGGGGGGTATGGGGTGGTTTTTGGGGGGTTATGGGGGAGTTTGGGGGGTTTTGGGGTGATTTGGGGGGGTTATGGGGGAGTTTGGGGGGGTTTTGGGGGAGTATGGGGTGATTTTGGGGGGGTTATGGGGGAGTTTGGGGGGGTTTTGGGGGGGTTTGGGGGGTTATGGGGTGATTTTGGGGGTGATTTGGGGTATGGGGTGATTTGGGGGGGTTATGGGGGAGTTTGGGGGGGTTTTGGGAGGGTATGGGGTGATTTTGGGGGGGTTATGGGGGGTATGGGGTGATTTGGGGGGGTTATGGGGGAGTTTGGGGGGGTTTTGGGAGGGTATGGGGTGATTTTGGGGGGGTTATGGGGGGTATGGGGTGGTTTTGGGGGGTATGGGGGAGTTTGGGGGGGTTTTGGGGGTATGGGGTGATTTTTGGGGGGTTATGGGGGAGTTTGGGGGGGTTTGGGGGGGTATGGGGTGGTTTTGGGGGGGTTATGGGGGAGTTTGGGGGGGTTTTGGGGGGTATGGGGTGGTTTTTGGGGGGTTATGGGGGAGTTTTGGGGGGGGTTTTGGGGGGTATGGGGTGATTTGGGGGGGTTATGGGGGAGTTTGGGGGGTTTTGGGGGGGTATGGGGTGGTTTTGGGGGGGTTATGGGAGAGTTTGGGGGGTTTTGGGGGGGTATGGGGTGATTTTGGGGGGGGTTATGGGGGGTATGGGGTGATTTGGGGGGGTATGGGGGTGTTTGGGGGTTATGGGGGTATGGGATGATTTTGGGGTGATTTTGGGAGGGTTTGGGGTGGTTATGGGGGTTATGGGGCGATTTGGGGGGTTTTGGGGGGTTTATGGGGGGTATGGGGTGATTTTGGGGGGTTATGGGGTGGCACGGGGTGATTTTGGGGGTGTTCTGGGGGGTATGGGGTGGTTTTGTGGGGGTTATGGGGGGGTATGGGGTGATTTTGGGGGGTTATGGGGGGTATGGGGTGATTTTGGGGTGATATTGGGAGGGTTTGGGGGGGTTATGGGGGGTATGGGGTGGTTTTTGGGGTGTTTTGGGGGGTATGGGGGGTGTTTTGGGGGGTTATGGGGGGCACAGGGTGATGTTGGGGGTTTTTTGGGGGGTTATGGGGGTACGGGATGGTTATCGGGGGGGTTTTGGGAGTTTATGGGGAGGTATGGGGTGATTTTGGGGGGTTTTTGGGGGGGGTTTGTGGGGGGGGTTTTGGGGGGTTATGGGGGGGTTATGGGGCTATGGGGTGATTTTGGGGTGATTTTGGGGGGTTATGGGGGGGTTATGGGGCTATGGGGTGATTTTGGGGTGATTTTGGGGGGTTATGGGGGGGTTATGGGGCTATGGGGTGATTTTTGGGGGGTTTTGGGGGGTTATTGGGGGTCCATGAGGGAGTTTTGGGGGGGCTTTGTGGAGATTGGGGGGGTCTTTGTGGGGTTATGGGGGATGGAGGGGGGTCAAGAGGGGTTATGGGGGGGCTGGGAGGGGGTTGGGGGGGGGTTATGGGGGTCCGTGAGGGGGTTTTGGGGGGTTATGGGGGGTATGGGGTGGTTTTGGGGCGATATTTGGGGGGGTTTTGGGGAATTATGGGGTCCGTGAGGGGGTTTTGGGGGGTTTTGTGGGGTTATGGGGGGTATGGGGTGATATTTGGGGGGTTTTTTGGGGTTATGGGGTCCATGAGGGGGTTTTGGGGGGTTATGGGGGGTATGGGGTGATTTTGGGGGGTTATGGGGGGGTATGGGGTGATTTTGGGGTGATATTTGGGGGGTTTTGGGGAATTATGGGGTCCATGAGGGGGTTTTGGGGGGCTTTGTGGGGCTAAGGGGGGTTGGGGGGATCTGTGGGGGGGACTGGGGGGGGCTTTGTGGGGTTATGGGGGATGGGGGGGTCAAGAGGGGTTATGGGGGATTTTGGGGGGTCTGGGGGGGTTGTGGGGGTCTGAGGTGGGTCTGAGGGGGGGCAGTGCCCTCCCCTCCCCTCCCAGTTTTGGGTACCCTCCCCCCAGTTTTGGGAGCCCCCTCCCAATTTCGGGTGCCCCCTCCCAGTTTTTGGGTGCCCCCTCCCAGTTTCGGGAGCCCCCTCCCAGTTTTGGGTGCCCCCTCCCAATTTTGGGTGCCCCTCCCCAGTTTGGGTGCCCCTCCCCAGTTTTGGGTGCCCATCCCCAGTTTTGGGGTGCCCCTCCCCAGTTTGGGTGCCCATCCCCAGTTTGGGTGCCCATCCCCAGTTTCGAGTTGCCCATCCCCAGTTTGGGTGCCCATCCCCAGTTTCGGGTGCCCATCCCGAGTTTGGGTGCCCATCCCGAGTTTGGGTGCCCATCCCCAGTTTGGGTGCCCATCCCCAGTTTCGAGTTGCCCCCTCCCCAGTTTGGGTGCCCATCCCCAGTTTCGAGTTGCCCTTCCCCAGTTTTGGGTGCCCATCCCCAGTTTTGGGTGCCCCTCCCCAGTTTGGGTGCCCATCCCCAGTTTGGGTGCCCATCCCCAGTTTCGAGTTGCCCATCCCCAGTTTGGGTGCCCCTCCCCAGTTTTGGGTGCCCATCCCCAGTTTCAGGTGCCCATCCCCAGTTTGGGTGCCCATCCCCAGTTTGGGTGCCCCTCCCCAGTTTTGGGTGCCCATCCCCAGTTTCGAGTTGCCCCCTCCCCAGTTTGGGTGCCCATCCCCAGTTTGGGGTGCCCCTCCCAGTTTTGGGTGCCCCTCCCCCCAGTTTTGGGTTCTCCCTCCCAGTTTTGGGTGCCCCCCCCCAATTTTGGGTGCCCCCTCCCAGTTTCGGGAGCCCCCTCCCAGTTTTGGGTGCCCCCTCCCAGTTTTGGGTGCCCATCCCCAGTTTCGAGTTGCCCATCCCCAGTTTGGGTGCCCATCCCCAGTTTGGGTGCCCCTCCCCAGTTTGGGTGCCCATCCCCAGTTTGGGTGCCCATCCCCAGTTTCGAGTTGCCCATCCCCAGTTTCGAGTTGCCCCCTCCCCAGTTTGGGGAGCCCATCCCCAGTTTCGAGTTGCCCCTCCCCAGTTTGGGTGCCCATCCCCAGTTTCGAGTTGCCTTCCCCAGTTTCGAGTTGCCCATCCCCAGTTTGGGTGCCCATCCCCAGTTTGGGGTGCCCCTCCCCAGTTTGGGTGCCCCTCCCCAGTTTGGGTGCCCATCCCCAGTTTCGAGTTGCCCCCTCCCCAGTTTGGGGGGCCCATCCCCAGTTTGGGTGCCCCTCCCCAGTTTTGGGTGCCCATCCCCAGTTTCGAGTTGCCCTTCCCCAGTTTTGGGTGCCCCTCCCCAGTTTTGGGTGCCCATCCCCAGTTTCGAGTTGCCCATCCCCAGTTTTGGGTGCCCCTCCCCAGTTTGGGTGCCCATCCCCAGTTTGGGTGCCCATCCCCAGTTTCGAGTTGCCCATCCCCAGTTTTGGGTGCCCATCCCCAGTTTGGGGAGCCCATCCCCAGTTTTGGGTGCCCATCCCCAGTTTCGAGTTGCCCCCTCCCCAGTTTTGGGTGCCCATCCCCAGTTTCGAGTTGCCCTTCCCCAGTTTGGGTGCCCATCCCCAGTTTGGGTGCCCATCCCCAGTTTTGGGTGCCCATCCCCAGTTTTGGGTGCCCATCCCAGTTTGGGTGCCCATCCCCAGTTTCGAGTTGCCCTTCCCCAGTTTTGGGTGCCCATCCCCAGTTTTGGGTGCCCATCCCCAGTTTGGGTGCCCATCCCCAGTTTGGGGAGCCCATCCCCAGTTTCGAGTTGCCCATCCCCAGTTTTGGGTGCCCCTCCCCAGTTTGGGTGCCCCTCCCCAGTTTCGAGTTGCCCATCCCCAGTTTGGGGTGCCCATTCCCCAGTTTGGGTGCCCATCCCCAGTTTTGGGTGCCCCCTCCCCAGTTTGGGGAGCCCATCCCCAGTTTGGGTGCCCATCCCCAGTTTGGGTGCCCATCCCCAGTTTCGAGTTGCCCATCCCCAGTTTGGGGAGCCCATCCCCAGTTTCGAGTTGCCCTTCCCCAGTTTCGAGTTGCCCATCCCCAGTTTGGGTGCCCCTCCCCAGTTTTGGGTGCCCATCCCCAGTTTGGGTGCCCATCCCCAGTTTGGGTGCCCATCCCCAGTTTCGAGTTGCCCATCCCCAGTTTTGGGGTGCCCCTCCCCAGTTTGGGTGCCCCTCCCCAGTTTGGGGTGCCCATCCCCAGTTTGGGTGCCCATCCCCAGTTTTGGGTGCCCCTCCCCAGTTTTGGGTGCCCATCCCCAGTTTGGGTGCCCATCCCCAGTTTCGGGTGCCTCCCCCCCAAATTTTGGGTGTCACCACCACCCCCCTCCCCCCCCAGGCTCGGTGGCCACCGGGGAGGACCCCACGAGCGTGGCCATCGCCAGCATCCAATCGGCCGCCACCTTCCCCGACCCCGGCGTCAAGTATGTGTTCAGGACCGAGGGCGGCGGCACGCAGGTACCGCACCTGGCACACCTGGGCACACCTGGGCACACCTGGGGGCACCTGGGGGCACCTGGGCACAGCTGGGATACACCTGGGATACACCTGGGGGCACCTGGGATACACCTGGGCACAGCTGGGGGGCACCTGGGCACACCTGGGATACACCTGGGTACACCTAGGGGCACCTGGGGGGTACCTGGGAACAGCTGGGATACACCTGGGCACAGCTGGGGGCACCTGGGCACACCTGGGCACACCTGGGCACACCTGGGATACACCTGGGCACACCTGGGGGGGCACCTGGGAACAGCTGGGATACACCTGGGCACACCTAAGGGGCACCTGGGATACACCTGGACACACGTGGGTACACCTGGGGCACAGCTGGGTACACCTGGGAACACCTGGGGGGCACCTGGGCACACCTAGGTACACCTGGGCACACCTGGGGGGCACCTGGGCACATGTGGGGTACACCTGGGAACAGCTGGGCACACCTGGGATACACCTGGGCACACGTGGGGGGCACCTGGGATACACCTGGGCACACCTGGGTACACCTGGGCACACGTGGGGGGGCACCTGGGAACAGCTGGGGGGCACCTGGGCACACCTGGGAACAGCTGGGATACACCTGGGCACAGCTGGGGGCACCTGGGCACACCTGGGATACACCTGGGCACACCTGGGGGGCACCTGGGAACAGCTGGGTTACACCTGAGAACACCTGGGGGGCACCTGGGGCACACCTGGGTACACCTGGGTACACCTGGGCACACCTGGGGGGCACCTGGGCACATGTGGGGGCACCTGGGAACAGCTGGGGTACACCTGGGAACAGCTGGGCACACCTGGGATACACCTGGGCACACGTGGGGGGCACCTGGGATACACCTGGGCACACCTGGGCACACCTGGGTACACCTGGGCACACGTGGGGGGCACCTGGGAACAGCTGGGATACACCTGGGATACACCTGGGATACACCTGGGCACACCTGGGGGCACCTGGGATACACCTGGGCACAGCTGGGGGGCACCTGGGCACACCTGGGATACACCTGGGCACACCTGGGGGCACCTGGGATACACCTGGGCACAGCTGGGGGCACCTGGGCACACCTGGGATACACCTGGGCACAGCTGGGATACACCTGGGCACACCGGGGGGGCCCCTGGGAACAGCTGGGGCACACCTGGGTACACCTGGGCACACCCTGGGGGGGGGGTTGGGGGCACCTGGGATACACCTGGGCACACGTTGGCACACCTGGGATACACCTGGGCACACCTCAGGGGCACCTGGGTACACCTGGGGGGCACCTGGGATACACTTGGGCACACCTGGGGTACACCTGGGTACACCTGGGATACACCTGGGGGGCACCTGGGCACACCTGGGGGCACCTGGGATACACTTGGGCACACCTGGGGGGGCACCTGGGCACACCTGGGCACACCTGGGATACACCTGGGCACACCTGGGCACACCTGGGGTACACCTGGGCACACCGGGGGGGCACCTGGGATACACTTGGGCACACCTGGGGGGCACCTGGGCACACCTGGGGGGGCACCTGGGCACACCTGGGATACACCTGGGCACACCTGGGGTACACCTGGGTACACCTGGATACACCTGGGGGGGCACCTGGGCACACCTGGGGGCACCTGGGATACACTTGGGCACACCTGGGGGGGCACCTGGGCACACCTGGGCACACCCTGGGATACACCTGGGCACACCTGGGCACACCTGGGGTACACCTGGGCACACCGGGGGGGCACCTGGGTACACTTGGGCACACCTGGGGGGCACCTGGGCACACCTGGGCACACCTGGGCACACCTGGGATACACCTGGGCACACCTGGGCACACCCAGGTCTACCTGGGCATACCTGAGGTAGCCCACCTGTGGCAGGTGTGGTACCAGGCGGGGACACTGGGTGGCTCTGGGGGGGTGCCCGTGTGCCCACCTGTGCGATGTGCCCACCTGTGCCAGGTGATGTACCGGGTGATCCAGGTGGCTGACGGGCAGCTGGACGCGCAGACCGAGGGCACCAGTGCCATCAGCGGCTACCCGGCCACGCAGTCCATGACACAGGTGGGTCACCTGTGC
>JANXIP010000229.1:92674-137356 GCA_026167965.1 Cyanocitta stelleri
CCAGGCGTGCGGGTCCCGCTGGTTCTGGGGGAAAAAGGGGCAAAATTGGGCAAAAGTGGGGGAAAAATGGGGGGAAATGGGGGGAAATGGGGGGGAAATGGGGGGAATGGGGGGGAATGGGGGGGAATGGGGGGGAAATGGGGGAAAATGGGGGAAAGGGGGGGAAAAAGGGGGAGGAAAATGGGGGGAAAAAGGGAAAAAAAGGGGAGGAAAAAATGGGGAAAATGGGGAAAAAATGGGGGAAAAATGGGGGGAAAAATGGGGAAAAAGGGGGAAAAAGGGGGGAAAAGGGGGAAAAATTGGGGGAAAAATTGGGGGGAAATGGGGGAAAAATGGGGAAAAAATGGGGGGAAAAATGGGGGGAAAAATGGGGGGAAAAAGGGGGAAAAGGGGGGGAAAAATGGGGGAAAATGGGGGGAAAAATGGGGGGGAAAAGGGGGGAACATGGGGGGGAAATGGGGGAAATGGGTCAGATCGTAAATATTGATACAGGATCCGCTCCAGGGCGTGCGGGGTCCCGCTGGTTCTGGGGCAAAAACGGGCAAAATTGGGCAAAAGTGGGGAAAATGGGAAAAATGGGGGGAAATGGGGGGAAAAATGGGGGAAAAAAGGGGGAAAAAAAGGGGAAAAAGGGGGGAAAATGGGGAAGAAGGGGGAAAAAAGGGGAAAAATGGGGGAAAAATGGGGGACAAAAGGGGGAAAGGGGAAATGGGGGGGGAAAATGGGGGGGAAGAAAGGGGGGGAAAAAGGGGGAAAAGGGAAATGGGGAAGGGGAAGGGGAAAAAGGGGGGAAAAAGGGGGGAAGGGAAAAATGGGGGGAAAATGGGGGGAAAAGGGGGAAAAGGGGGGAAAATGGGGGAAAATGGGGGAATGGGGAAAATGGGGGGAAAAGGGGGAAAGGGGGAAAAAGGGGGAAAAAGGGGGAAAAGGGGGAAAAGGGGGAAAAAAGGGGGGAAAGGGGGGAAAAGGGGGGGAAATGGGGGAAAATGGGGGAAATGGGGGGAAATGGGGGAAGGGGGAAAAGGGGGGAAAAGGGGGAAAAAGGGGGGAAGGAAAAAGGGGGGAAAATGGGGAAAAATGGGGAAAAAATGGGGGAAAAATGGGGGGAAAATGGGGAAAATGGGGGGAAAAAGGGGGGAAAAAAGGGGAAAAAAGGGGGGAAAAGGGGGAAAGGGGGAAAGGGGGGGAAAAAGGGGGGGGAAAATGGGGGAAAATGGGGGAAAAAGGGGAAAAAGGGGAAAAAAGGGGGAAAAATGGGGGAAAAATGGGGAAAAAATGGGGGAAAAGGGGGGAAAAAGGGGGGGAAAATGGGGGGAAAATGGGGGGAAAATGGGGGGAAAAAAGGGGAAAAAGGGGGGAAAATGGGGAAAAGGGGGGAAAAAGGGGGGGAAAAGGGGGAAAAAAAGGGGGAAAAAGGGGGAAAAAGGGGGGAAAGGGGGAAAAGGGGGGAAATGGGGGAAAAGGGGGGAAAAAGGGGGGAAAAGGGGGAAAGGGGGAAAAAGGGGGAAAAAGGGGGGAAAAGGGGGGGAAAAGGGGGGAAATGGGGGGAAAATGGGGGAAAATGGGGGAAAATGGAGGAAAGGGGAAAATGGGGGGAAAATGGGGAAAAATGGGGGAAAATGGGGGAAATGGGGAAATGGGGAAAAATGGGGAAAAGGGGGGAAAATGGGGGAAAAAATGGGGGAAACTGGGGGAAAAATGGGGGAAAAATGGAGGAAAATGGAGGGAAAAATGGAGGAAAAAATGGAGGGAAAGGGGGAAAATGGGGGGAAAATGGGGGAAAATGGGGGGGAAAATGGGGGAAAATGGGGAGAAAAGGGGGAAATGGGGGAAAAATGGAGGGAAAAATGGAGGAAAAAGGGGGAAAAATGGGGGGAAAATGGGGGGAAAAATGGGGGAAAATGGGGAGAAAAAGGGGGAAAATGGGGGAAAATGGGGGAAAATGGGGGAAATGGGGGAAACTGGGGAAAATGGGGAAAAAATGGGGAAAAAGGGGGGGAAAAAATGGGGGAAAAATGGGGGAAAAATGGGGGAAAAATGGGGGAAAAATGGAGGAAAAAATGGGGGAAAAATGGGGGAAAAATGGGGGAAAAATGCGGGAAAATGGAGGAAAAAATGGAGGAAAAAATGGAGGAAAAATGGAGGGAAAAAGGGGGAAAAATGGGGGGAAAATGGGGGGGAAAATGGGGGGAAAATGGGGGAAAAATGGGGAGAAAAAGGGGGGAAAATCGGGGGGAAAAATCGAGGGAAAAATGGAGGGAAAAAGGGGGAAAAAATGGGCAAAATGGGGGGAAATGGGGGAAAAATGGGGAGAAAAAGGGGGGAAAATGGGGGGAAAAAATCGAGGGAAAAATGGAGGAAAAGGGGGAAAATGGGGGAAAATGGGGGGAACAATGGGGAAAATCGGGGAGAAAAGGGGGAAAAAGGGGGGAAAATGGGGAAAAAAGGGGGCAAAATGGTGTCAGATCCTAATATTGATCAAGGGTCTGATACAGGGCAGTGTGTGGGGGTACTCGCAGGTTCTGGGCCCCCAAAATGGGCAAAAATGGGTCAGATCCTAATATTGATCCTGGGTTTGATCCAGGGCCTGGGGATCGTGCTGGTTCTGGGGGACACCCCCGGGCCCATGGGGGCCCCATGGGGGCCAATGGGGGCCCCAGGGTCAGCTCCTAACTACCTGCGCCAGGATTAGCTCCCGGGCTTGCACCTCCCGGGGTTTTATGGGATCTCATCCCAGGGGTTATGGGATCCCATCCGGGGTATTTATGGGATCTCATCCCAGGGTTTTTATGGGATCCCTTCCCGGGGTTTTATGGGCTCCCTTCCCGGGGTTTTATAGGCTTTGATCCCAGGGTTTAATAGGATCTGATCCTGGGGTTTTATGGGATCCCATCCCGGGGTTTTATGGGATCCCTTCCCGGGGTTTTATAGGATCCGATCCCAGGGTTTTATAGGATCCCATCCAGGGTTTTATGGGATCCCATCCAGGGTTTTATAGGATCCCATCCCGGGGTTTTATGGGATCCCATCCCAGGTTTTACGGGATCTGATCCAAGGTTTTATGGGATCTGATCCCAAGGTTTTATGGGATCCCATCCCAGGTTTTACGGGATCCCATCCTGGGGTTTTTATAGGATCCCATCCCGGGGTTTTATGGGATCTGATCCAGGGTTTACAGGATCCCATCCCAGGGTTTATGGGATCCCATCTCAGGATTTTACGGGATCCCATCCCGGGGTTCTATAGGCTTTGATCCCAGGGTTTTATGGGATCCCATCCAGGGTTTTATGGGATCCCATCCCGGGGTTTTATGGGATCCCATCCCGAGGTTATATGGGATCCCATCCCGGGGTTTTATGGGATCCCATCCCGGGGTTATATGGGATCCCATCCCAGGGGTTTACAGGATCTGATCCAGGGTTTATAGGATCCCATCCCAGGATTTTATAGGATCCCATCCCAGGGTTTTATAGGATCCCATCCCGGGGTTTTATGGGATCCCTTCCCGGGGTTTTATAGGCTTTGATCCCAGGGTTTATAGGATCTGATCCTGGGGTTTTATGGGATCCCATCCCGGGGTTTTATGGGATCCCTTCCCGGGGTTTTACAGGATCCCATCCCAAAGTTTATAGGATCTGATCCCGGGGTTTACAGGATCCCATCCCAGAGTTTATGGGATCCCATCTCAGGATTTTACGGGATCCCATCCCGGGGTTCTATAGGCTTTGATCCCGGGGTTTTACAGGATCCCATCCCGGGGTTATATGGGATCCCATCCCAGGGGTTTTATGGGATCCCATCCCAGGGGTTTACAGGATCTGATCCAGGGTTTTATGGGATCCCATCCCAGGGTTTTACAGGATCCCATCCCAGGGTTTATGGGATCCCATCCCAGGATTTTATAGGATCCCATCCCAGGGTTTTATAGGATCCCATCCCGGGGTTTTATGGGATCCCTTCCCGGGGTTTTATAGGCTTTGATCCCAGGGTTTATAGGATCTGATCCTGGGGTTTTATGGGATCCCATCCCGGGGTTTTATGGGATCTGATCCCGGGGTTTACAGGATCCCATCCCAGAGTTTATGGGATCCCATCTCAGGATTTTACGGGATCCCATCCCGGGGTTCTATAGGCTTTGATCCCGGGGTTATATGGGATCCCATCCGGGGTTATATGGGATCCCATCCCAGGGGTTTACAGGATCTGATCCAGGGTTTATGGGATCCCATCCCAGGGATTTACAGGATCCCATCCCAGGGTTTATGGGATCCCATCCCAGGGATTTACAGGATCCCATCCCAGGGTTTATGGGATCCCATCCCAGGGTTTATGGGATCCCATCCCGGGGTTTTACAGGATCCCATCCCAGGGTTTTATGGGATCCCATCCCAGGATTTTATAGGATCCCATCCCAGGATTTTATAGGATCCCATCGCAGGGTTTTATGGGATCTGATCCCAAGGTTTTACGGGATCCCATCCTGGAGTTTTATGGGATCCCATCCTGGGGTTTTATGGGATCCCATCCCAGGGTTTACAGGATCCCATCCCAGGGTTTACAGGATCCCATCCCAGAGTTTATGGGATCCCATCTCAGGATTTTACAGGATCCCATCCCGGAGTTCTATAGGCTTTGATCCCGGGGTTTTATGGGATCCCATCCAGGGTTTTATGGGATCCATCCCGGGGTTTTACAGGATCCCATCCCGGGGTTTTATGGGATCCCATCCCAGGGTTATATGGGATCCCATCCCAGGGTTTATGGGATCCCATCCCAGGGTTTATGGGATCCCATCCCAGGGGTTTACAGGATCTGATCCAGGGTTTTATGGGATCCCATCCAGGATTTTATAGGATCCCATCCCAGGATTTTCTGGGATCCCATCTCAGGATTTTACAGGATCCCATCCCAGGGGTTTACAGGATCTGATCCAGGGTTTATGGGATCCCATCCCAGGATTTTCTGGGATCCCATCCCAGGATTTTCTGGGATCCCATCCCGGGATTCTGCCGGTCCCACACCTCCAGGAATCCCGGGAATTCCTTGTCCATGAGCTCCCGCAGGTCCTCCTTGGCCAGGTGCTCCTTGTCCCCCGCGTACTTGTGGAAGGTGAACATCAGCGTCTCCATGGCGTGCTCCAGCTGCGACGGCATCCTGCGCTGGGCCTGCCGGGATTCCCGCAATTCCCACCGGGAACCCCAATTCCCACCGGGAACCCAGAAAATTCCACCGGGAAATCCCAAATTTCCCACCGGGAACCCAGAAAATTCACCGGGAACCCCAAATTCCCACCGGGAAACCCCAAATTTCCCACCGGGAAACCCCAATTCCCACCAGGAACCCAACAATTCCCACCGGGAACCACAAAATTCCCACTGGGAATTCCAAAATTCCCACGAGAAACCCGAAAATTCCCACCGGGAAACAAAAAATTCCCATCAGGAACCAGAAAATTCCCACCGGGAAACCCCAAAATTCCCACTGGGAAACCCCAAATTCCCACTGGGAACCCAGAAAATTCCACCGGGAACCCCAAATTTCCACCGGGAAACCCCAAATTCCCACCGGGAAACCCAAATTCCCACCGGGAACCCCAAATTTCCCACCGGGAACCCAGAAAATTCCACCAGGAAACAAAAAATTCCCATCAGGAACCAGAAAATTCCCACCGGGAAAACCCCAAAATTCCCACCGAGAACCGAACAATTCCCACTGGGAACCCAACAGTTCCCACCGGGAAACCCCAAATTCCCACTGGGAACCCAACAATTCCCACTGGGAAACCCAAATTCCCACTGGGAACCCAACAATTCCCACCGGGAACCCCAAATTCCCACTGGGAAACCCCAAATTCCCACCGGGAACCCAGAAAATTCCACCGGGAACCCCAAATTCCCACCAGGAAACCCCAAATTCCCACTGGGGAACCCAGAAAATTCCACCAGGAAACAAAAAATTCCCACCAGGAACCAGAAAATTCCCACCGGGAACCCCCAAATTCCCACCGGGAACCCAACAATTCCCACCGGGAATTCCAAAATTCCCACGAGAAACCTGAAAATTCCCACCGGGAAACAAAAATTCCCACCGAGAACCAAACAATTCCCACCGGGAAACCCCAAAATTCCCACCGGGAAACAAAAAATTCCCACCGGGGAACCCCCAAATTCCCACTGGGAACCCCAAATTTCCACCAGGAACCGAACAATTCCACCGGGAAACAAAAAATTCCCATCAGGAAACCCCAAATTTCCACTGGGAACCGAACAATTCCCACCGGGAACCCCAAATTTCCCACTGGGAAATCCCAAATTCCCACCGGGAACCCAGAAATTCCACCGGGAAACAAAAAATTCCATCAGGAAACCCCAAAATTCCCACCGGGAACCCCAAATTCCCACCGGGAACCCCAAATTCCCACCGGGAACCCAGAAAATTCCACCGGGAAATCCCAAATTTCCCACTGGGAAATCCCAAATTCCCACCGGGAAACCCCAAAATTCCCACTGGGAACCGAACAATTCCCACTGGGAACCCAGAAAATTCTACCGGGAAACAAAAAATTCCCATCAGGAAACCCCAAAATGCCCACTGGGAAACCCCAAATTCCCACCAGGAAACAAAAAATTCCACCGGAAACCCAAAATCCTACTGGAATTGCCGAAATTCCCACCGGGAAACCCAAATTCCCACCGGAAACCCCAAAAAAATTCCCACCGGGAAACCCCAAATTCCCACCAGGAACCCCAAATTCCCACCAGGAACCAGACAATTCCCACCGGGAAACCCCAAATTCCCACTGGGAACCCCAAATTCCCACTGGGAATCCCAAATTCCCACCGGGAAACCCCAAATTTCCCACTGGGAAATCCCAAATTCCCACCAGGAACCCAACAATTCCCACTGGGAACCACAAAATTCCCACTGGGAATTCCAAAATTCCCACGAGAAACCCGAAAATTCCCACCGGGAAACAAAAATTCCCATCAGGAACCAGAAAATTCCCACCGGGAAACCCCAAAATTCCCACTGGGAACCGAACAATTCCCACCGGGAACCCAGAAAATTCCACCGGGAAACAAAAAATTCCCATCAGGAAACCCCAAAATTCCCACTGGGAAACCCCAAATTCCACCAGGAAACAAAAAATTCCCACCGGGAAACCCAAAATCCTACTGGGAATTGCCGAAATTCCCACCGGGAACCCCCAAATTCCCACCGGGAACCCCCAAATTTCCCACCGGGAAACCCCAAAAAAATTCCCACCGGGAAACCCCAAATTCCCACTGGGAATCCCAAATTCCCACTGGAAAACCCCAAATTCCCACCGGGAACCCCCAAATTCCCCATAGGAACCCCAAATTCCCTCCTGAAACAACCCAAATCCCCCTGGGATTCCCAAAATCCCTCCTGAATCCCCCCAAAAATCCCTCCAGGACCCCCAAAATCCCTCCAGGACCCCCAAAAATCCCCTAGGACCCCCAAAACCCCTCCCGAATCCCTCCAAAATCTCTCCAGGACCCCAAAAATCCCTCCAGGACCCCGAAAAATCCCCCTGGGACCCCCAAAATCCCCCCCAGGCACCCCGAAATTCCTCCTGGAAACATCCAATTCTTCCTGAATCCCCCCCAAATCCCCCTGGGAGCCCCCAAATCCCTCCAGGACCCCCAAAAATCCCTCCAGGACCTCCCAAAATCCCTCCTGAACCCTCCAAAATCCTCCTGGGAACCCCAAAATCCCTCCTGAACCCCCCAAAAATCCCCCTGGGACCCCCAAAACCCCTCCTGAATCCCCCCCAAAATCCCTCCAGGACCCCCCAAAATCCCCCGGGATCCCCAAAATCCCTCCTGAATCCCCCCCCAAAATCTGTCCAGGACCCCAAAAATCCCTCCAGGACCCCCCCAAAAATCCCCTGGGACCCCAAAACCCCTCCTAAATCCCCCCCAAAATCCCTCCAGGACCCCGAAAAATCCCCCTGGGACCCCCAGAATCCCCCTCAGGCACCCCAAAATTCCTCCTGGAAACATCCAATTCTTCCTGAATCCCCCCCAAATCCCCCTGGGAGCCCCCAAATCCCTCCAGGACCCCCAAAAATCCCTCCAGGACCTCCCAAAATCCCTCCTGAACCCTCCAAAATCCTCCTGGGAGCCTCAAAATCCCCTGAATCCCCCCAAAAATCCCTCCTGAATCCCCCCAAATCCCCCTGGGACCCCCAAAATCCCTCCTGAACCCCCAAATCCCTCCAGGACCCCCCAAAATCCCTCCTGAAACAACCCAAATCCCCCTGGGAGCCCCAAAATCCCCCGGGATCCCCAAAATCCCTCCTGAATCCCCCCCCAAAATCTGTCCAGGACCCCAAAAATCCCTCCAGGACCCCCCAAAAATCCCCCTGGGACCCCCAAAATTCCTCCGGAACCCCCCAAAAATCTCTCCAGGATCCCCAAAATCCCTCCAGGATCCCGAAAAATCCCCCTGGGACCCCCAAAATCCCCCCCAGGCACCCCGAAATTCCTCCTGGAAACATCCAATTCTTCCTGAATCCCCCCAAAATCCCTCCAGGACACCCCAAAATCCCCCTGGGAGCCCCAAAATCCCTCCAGGATCCCCCCCCCCGCCCGTTGCAGGCGCAGCGGATTTTCCAGGAATGCTCCGGGAACTCCGGGAATGCACCGGGAACGCTCCGGGAACGATCCGAGAATGCTCCGGGAGCTCCGGGAATTCTCTGGGAATGCCCCGGGAACGCTCCGGGAATTCTCCGGGAACGCTCCAGGAACGCCCCGGGAACTCTCCGGGAATGCCCCGGGAACTCCAGGAATTCTCCGGGAACTCCGGGAATGCTCCGGGAATGCACCGGGAACGCCCTGGGAACTCTCCGGGAATTCTCTGGGAATGCCCCGGGAACGCCCTGGGAACTCCAGGAATTCTCCGGGAATTCTCTGGGAACTCTCCGGGAATGCACCGGGAACTCTCCGGGAATTCTCTGGGAACGCTCCGGGAACGCTCCGGGAATGCCCCGGGAATTCTCCGGGAATTCTCTGGGAACTCTCCGGGAATGCACCGGGAACTCTCCGGGAACTCTCCGGGAACGCTCCGGGAATGCCCCGGGAATTCTCCGGGAATTCTCTGGGAATGCACCGGGAACTCCGGGAATTCTCCAGGAACGCTCCGGGAACACTCCGGGAACGCTCCGGGAATGCCCTGGGAACGCTCCGGGAACTCTCCGGGAACTCTCCGGGAATTCTCTGGGAACTCTCCGGGAACTCCGGGAATTCTCCGGCCGTGACTCAGCCGCGGCCACCGCGGGGGGAGGGAGCCGGGGGGGACCCGGGGGGATCCCAGAGCCCCTCCCTGGGTGGGGGCCCGGCCTCAGTTTCCCTTCCCCAAAAAAAAGAGGGGGACACCCAACCCCATTCCAAAAAAAAAAAAACCGGGAACAGCTGAAAAAAGGAGGGAAACTCGCAAAAAAGGGGACACTGCTAAAAAGGGGGGAAATCCCCCCAAAAAACTGCTCAGAAATGGGGGAAAAGCCCCAAAAAAACTGCTCAGAAATGGGGGAAAAGCACCAAAAAAACTGCTCAGAAATGGGGGAAAAGCCCCAAAAAAACTGCTCACAAATGGGCTCCCCCAAAATGGGATTTAGGGGTGGGGTCCCCCCTTTTTGGGGTGCAGGACCGAGCCCCCCCCAAACGGGGATCCTGGGATGGGGTCCCCCCTTTTTGGGGTGCAGGACCCATCCCCCCGCCTTTCCCCCCCCCAGAGCAGAGTGACCCCCCCAAACCGGGATTTGGGGACCCCGGGATGGGGTTCCCGTTACCGGGGCAGGGCGGGGCTCCCCCCAAAATGGGATTTAGGGGTGCGGTTCCCCAAAGTTCAGTGTAGGACCGAGCCCCGCCCCAAAATGGGATTTAGGGATGGGGTCCCCCCTTTTTGGGGTACAGGACCGAGCCCCCCCCCAGAGCAGAGTGACCCCCCCAAACCGGGAATTAGGGGTGGGGTCCCACCTTTTTGGGGGGCAGGACCGAGCCCCAAACGGGGATCCTGGGATGGGGTCCAGGACCCATCCCCCCCTCCCTTTCCCCCCCCCCCAGAGCAGAGTGACCCCCCCAAACCGGGATTTGGGGACCCCGGGATGGGGTTCCCGTTACCGGGGCAGGGCGGGGCTCCCCCAAAATGGGATTTAGGGGTGCGGTTCCCCAAAGTTCAGTGTAGGACCGAGCCCCGCCCCAAAATGGGATTTAGGGATGGGGTCCCCCCTTTTTGGGGTACAGGACCGAGCCCCCCCCCAGAGCAGAGTGACCCCCCCAAACCGGGAATTAGGGGTGGGGTCCCCCCTTTTTGGGGTGCAGGACCGAGCCTCCCCAAACCGGGACCCCGGGATGGGGTTCCCGTTACCGAGGCAAGGCGGAGCTCCCCCAAAATAGGATTTAGGGGTGGGGTCCCCCCTTTTTGGGGTGCAGGACCGAGCCCCGCCCCAAACGGGGATCCTGGCATGGGGTCCCCCCCTTTTTGGGGTGCAGGACCCATCCCCCCGCCTTTCCCCCCCCCCAGAGCAGAGTGACCCCCCCAAACCGGGATTTGGGGACCCCGGGATGGGGTTCCCGTTACCGGGGCAGGGCGGGGCTCCCCCAAAATGGGATTTAGGGGTGGGGTCCCACCTTTTTGGGGTGCAGGACCGAGCCCCAAACGGGGATCCTGGGATGGGGTCCAGGACCCATCCCCCCCTCCCTTTCCCCCCCCCAGAGCAGAGTGACCCCCCCAAACCGGGATTTGGGGACCCCGGGATGGGGTTCCCGTTACCGGGGAAGGGTGGGGCTCCCCCAAAATGGGATTTAGGGGTGCGGTTCCCCAAAGTTCAGTGTAGGACCGAGCCCCGCCCCAAAATGGGATTTAGGGATGGGGTCCCCCCTTTTTGGGGTACAGGACCGAGCCCCGCCCGGAGCAGAGTGACCCCCCCAAACCGGGATTTGGGGTGGGGTCCCTCCTTTTTGGGGGGCAGGACCGAGCCCCCCCCCCAAACCGGGACACCGGGATGGGGTTCCCGTTACCGGGGCAGGGCGGGGCTCCCCCAAAATGGGATTTAGGGATGGGGCCCCCCTTTTTGGGGTGCAGGACCGAGCCCCAAACGGGGATCCTGGGATGGGGTCCAGGACCCATCCCCCCCTCCCTTCCCCCCCCCCCCCAGAGCAGAGTGACCCCCCCAAACCGGGATTTGGGGACCCCGGGATGGGGTTCCCGTTACCGGGGCAGGGCGGGGCTCCCCCAAAATGGGATTTAGGGATGGGGTCCCCCCCTTTTTGGGGTGCTGGACCCATTCCCCCCCTTCCCCCCCCCCCCCAGAGCAGAGTGCCCGCCCCAAACCGGGATTTGGGGCCCCCGGGATGGGGTTCCCGTTGCCGTTCCCGGGCGGGGTGGCGGCTCTCACCGTGCGGGGCTGCTGCGGGCGGCTCTCGGTGCTCGCTGCGGACACTGGCGGGGCGCGGCCGGGCCCGGGATAGGCACGGAGGGGGCGGGGGGCGCGGGGAGGCCGCCGTGACTCACCGGGACCGCCCGGACACCGCCCGGGGCCAGCGCTCCGCCCCGAGCCTGGGCAACCCCCCCCTCCCCCCTGGCATCGCCACCCGCCCGCGGCAGGGCCCGGACACCGGGAACACCCCCGGGACACCGCCCGTGTCCAACCTCGGACACCGGGGACACCCCCGGGACACCGGGGACATCCCCCGGGACACCCCCTGGACACCGGGGACACCCCCAGGACACCGCCCGTGTCCAACCTCGGACACCGGGGACACCCCCGGGACACCGGGGACATCCCCCGGGACACCCCCTGGACACCGGGGACACCCCCAGGACACCGCCCGTGTCCAACCTCGGACACCGGGGACACCCCCGGGACACCGCCCGGACACCGGGGACCCCCCCTCGGACACGGGGGACACCCCCCGGGACACCGCCCGGACACCGGGGACACCCCCGGGACACCGCCCGTGTCCCACTCCGGACACCGGGGACACCCTCCGGGACACCCCCTGGACACCAAGGACCCCCCCCTCGGACACCGGGGACCCCCCTCGGGACCCCCCCCTCGGACACCGGGGACCCTTCCCTGGACACCGGGGACCCCTTTGGGACCCCCAGTTCTGCTTCGGGACCTCCTCCGAGTCCCTCCCGGACACCGGGACCCCCCTGGGGACCCCCCCTCGGACACCGGGACCCCTTTGGGACCCCCAGTTCTGCTCCGGGACCCCCTCGAGACTCCCCCCCCCCCCCCGACACCGGGACCCCACCCTGAACACCGGGACTCCCCCGAGGACACCGGGACCCCTTTGGGACCCCCAGTTCTGCTCCGGGGCCTCCTCCGGGCCCCCCCTCGGACACCGGGACCCCTTCTCGGTCACCGGGACCCCCTCGGGACCCCTCCTCGGACACCGGGGACCCCCCTTGCGACTCCCCCTCGGACTCCAGGACCCTCCCCTGGACACCGGGGACCCCTTTGGGACCCCCAGTTCTGCTTCGGGACCTCCTCCGAGTCCCCCCTCGGACACCGGGACCCCTCCTCGGACACCGGGAACCCCCCTCGGGACCCCCCCTCGGTCACCGGCGACCCCTTTAGGACCCCCAGTTCTGCTCCGGGGCCTCCTCCGAGTCCCTCCCGGACACCGGGACCCCCCTGGGGACCCCCCCTCGGACACCGGGACCCCCTTTGGGACCCCCCCTCGGACACCGGGACCCCCTTTGGGACCCCCCCTCGGACACCGGGGACCCCTTTAGGACCCCCAGTTCTGCTCCGGGGCCTCCTCCGGGCCCCCCCCTCGGACACCGGGACCCCTTCTCGGGCACCGGGATCCCCTCGGGACCCCCCCTCGGACACCGGGACCCCTTTGGGACCCCCAGTTCTGCTCCGGGGCCTCCTCCGGGCCCCCCCTCGGACACCGGGACCCCTTCTCGGGCACCGGGACCCCTCCTCGGACACCGGGAACCCCCCTTGGGACCTCCCCCGGACACCGGGACGCCCCTCGGGACCCCTCCGAGGACACCGGGACCCCCCCGAGGACACCGGGACCACCTCGGGACCCCTCCGAGGACACCGGGAACCCCTCTTGGGACCCCCCCTCGGACTCCAGGACCCTCCCCTGGACACCGGGGACCCCTTTGGGACCCCCAGTTCTGCTCCGGGGCCTCCTCCGGGCCCCCCCCTCGGACACCGGGACCCCTCCCGGTTCCCCCCCTTTCCCCCCTCAAGGCCCGGCGCCGTCCCGGCGCGTGCCGCGTTAATTACAATTATCATTCACTAATTGCACGCGGGGCGTGGGGCCCCTCGGGGGGGGAAAAGGGGGGGGGAAAAGGGAGGGGGGGGACACACCCAGGTCCTCCCCCCCCTCCCCCACCGTGTCCCCGTGTCCCCTCCCCGCCCTGGCCCTGCCTCAGCGTCCCCACCCAGGGCAAAAGTGAAGGACGGGCCGCACCCATGGGTGGGGGCGGGGAGCTCTCGCAGGGGGTGGCACCACTGGCCACCTCCCCCCTTTTGGTCGCCTCCTTGTCGCCATCGTGTCCCCCCCTCCCCCTCAGGAGGGACCCCTCCCTTGTCCCCACAGCGCCACATCCCCCCGCATTATCCCCGTGCCCCCGCTCAACCAACCCCACCCCAACGCTCTCCCCTTCCTCACAGCAGCCCCTGCCCTCCTCACCCTTTCCCTCACACCCCAAAAAGCCTCAAAACGCCCCAAAATCGCCTCAAAATCGCCTCAAAATCGCCTCAAAATCCCCCCTCCTTTCCGGCCGCTCTGCCCTCACTTAAGATGGCGGCGCCCCCGCCTCACCTTTCCCAAGATGGCGCCCGCGCCGCCACGCGGCTCCGCGCCGCCAGCTTGCCCTCACTCAAGATGGCGCCCGCCCTCCCGTGCTAACCAACGGCGCTGAAGCCAACCAGCAGCCTCCCGGATGTAGCCGCCATCTTGCCCTCACCCAACATGGCGGCGCCCTCCCCGTGTTCCCCTACGGGCGTGAAGCCGCGGCGCGCTCGCGGTGCCCGGATGTGGGCGTGGCTTTCGCCGCGCCTAGTGGGCGTGGCTTCGTCTTAACGGAAGTGACGTCAGGGCGGAGCCGCCCGCGGGGAAGCGGGGAGCGGAGCGGACGGAGCCAAGATGGCGGCGCCGGGGCTGGGCCGGCCCTGAGGGGCCGTGAGGGGCCGGGAGGGGCCCCCGCGCACGGCGGGGCTGGGACGGGCCGCAGGGGGGGCCCCGCCGCTCCCCCCGCCGCTCCCCGCGACGCTGCCTCCGCCGGAGCCTCCTTGGGGGCCTGACCGGAGCTTCCCCGGAGCTTCCCCGGGGGAGAAACGGGGCCTGCTCGGGGCCTTTTTGCGGCCTTACCGGGCTCTCCCCGCGGCCTTTCGGGGCTCGCCGGGGCCTTTTGAGGCCTCCCCGAGGCTTTGCGGAGCTGGTTGGGGCCTTACCGGGGCCTCCTCGGGGTTTGACCGGAGCTTTTTGGGGTCCGACCGGGCCCTTCTCGAGGCCTCCGGGGGTGAACCGGAGCCTCCCCGGGACCTTTTCGGGCTCTTACCGGGACCTCCCGGGGCTTTAAAAGCCTTTAACGGGAAGAACCCTCCTGGTTCTCTCAGTTTGGATTCTTTAGCGCTGGAATTTTGAGGCGATTTCAGTGGAAATCGCGGGAAAATCGGAGCTTTTTTGGTTGTTTCTTTAAAAAATATTATTTTTATTATTATTATTTTTTTTTTCTTATTTAACAACAGCGCTTTCCCCCGTTTTTCCCCCCGGCATTCCGGCTCTTCCCGAGGATCAAAACCAAATAAAAAAATCCCGGGATTTGAAGCGCAAGGAGGAGCGGCATGAAATTCCAAGGATTTCTTCCCTCGAGGGAGCTTTTTGGGGTTTTTTCCTTGCGCTTTTCCCTTTGAGCGAGGCCGAAATCGCCCAAAATCTTCTTAAAAATCCAGGGAATTCATCCCTCGGGAATGCTGGCCTTGAAACCAGCAATGACTTAAAAGCCAAACCCGGAGTTGGTTTTGTTTTTATTATTAATTTTTTTGGTTTTTTTCTCGGCTAAATTATTAATTAGGAAGGCGACAAAAAATCTTAAAAAAAAAAGGATTTTTTGGGGGTTTTTTGGGGGGTTTTTGGGGGTTTTTTGGGGGGTTTTTTGGGGTTTTTTTGGGGGGTTTTTTGGGGGTTTTTTGGGGGGTTTTTTGGGGTTTTTTGGGGGGTTTTTTTGGGGGTTTTTTGGGGGGTTTTTTGGGTTTTTTTTTGGGGGTTTTTTGGGGGTTTTTTGGGGGGTTTTTTGGGGGTTTTTTGGGGGTTTTTTTGGGGGGTTTTTTGGGGTTTTTTTGGGGTTTTTTGGGGGTTTTTTTGGGGGGGTTTTGGGGTTTTTTTTGGGGGGATAATCCGGTGTTTTCCGGCAAGTGGAGCAACCCCCAAGGACTGACAGCGATCGCGGCCTCTGGAATTCCGGCTGCGAGTGGAATTTTGGGACTTTTGGGGTTTTTTTTTTTTGGGGGGAGGGGGAGGGAATTAATTTAAAAAAAAAGGAAATTAAGGCAAAAAAAAAAAAAGTGAAAAAAGGGGATAGAAAATTCCTTCCAAGCTCTCCTGCTCCGGGATCCAGGCACGGCTGGAATTGCTGCTGGCTGAGGTGAGGGTCCTGCGCTGGATTTTTGGGGGGTTTCCGTGGGATTTTAGGGGTTTATGCGGCGCTGTGTGAAGCGAGGGAGGTGGGGAGGGATCGGGATGGAGCCAGAGGGGGATCCAGAGGGTCCTGATGGATCCAGGAGGGATCGGGATGGAGCCAGAGGGGATCCAGAGGGTCCTGATGGATCCAGGGGGGATCGGGATGGATCCAGAGGGGGATCCAGAGGGTCCTGATTGGATCCAGGGAGGCTCCAAATGGATCCAGGGGAGGTTGGGATGGATCCAGAGGGTCCTGATGGATCCAGGGGGGATCGGGATGGATCCAGAGGGGATCCAGAGGGTCCTGATGGATCCAGGGAGGCTCCTGATGGATCCAGGGAGGTTCCAGATGGATCCAGGAGGGATCCAGAGGGTCCTGATTGGATCCAGGGAGGCTCCAGATGGATCCAGGGGAGTTTGGGATGGATCCAGGAGGGATCCAGAGGGTCCAGAGGGGTTTGGGATGGATCCAGAGGGTCCTGATGGATCCAGGGAGGATCCAGGGAGGCTCCAGATGGATCCAGAAGGGTTTGGGATGGATCCAGGAGGGATCCAGAGGGTCCTGATGGATCCAGGAGGGATCGGGATGGATCCAGAGGGGATCCAGAGGGTCCTGATTGGATCCAGGGAGGCTCCAAATGGATCCAGGGGAGTTTGGGATGGATCCAGAGGGTCCTGATGGATCCAGGGGGGATCGGGATGGATCCAGAGGGGATCCAGAGGGTCCTGATGGATCCAGGAGGGTTTGGGATGGATCCAGAGGGGATCCAGAGGGTCCTGATGGATCCAGGGAGGCTCCAGATGGATCCAGGGGAGTTTGGGATGGAGCGAGGAGGGGTCAGGATGGAGCCAGGAGGGATTGGGATGGATCCAGAGGGGATCCAGAGGCTCCAGATGGATCCAGGGGGGCTCAGGATGGATCTGGAGAGGTCTGGGATGGATCCAGGGGGGTTTAGGATGGATCCAGAGGGTCCTGATGGATCCAGGAAGACTCAGGGTGGATCTGGAGATGTTTTGGATGGATCCAGGGGGGCTTCAGGTGGACCCAGGGGGGTTTGGGATGGATCCAGAGGGTCCTGATGGACCCAGGGAGGCTCCAGATGGATCCAGGGGGCTCAGGATGGATCTGGAGAGGTCTGGGATGGATCCAGGGGGGTTTGGGATGGATCCAGAGGGTCCTGATGGATCCAGGGGGGCTCGGGATGGATCTGGAGAGGCTCAGGAGGGATCCAGAGGGTTCTGATGGACCCAGGGAGGCTCCAGATGGATCCATGGAGGTCTGGGATGGATCCAGGGAAGTTCAGGATGGATCCAGGGGGGGTTTGGGATGGATCTGGAGAGGTTCAGGATGGATCCTGGGAAGTTCAGGATGGATCCTGGGAAGTTCAGGATGGATCCAAGGAGGTTTGGGATGGATCTGGAGAGGTCTGGGATGGATCCAGGGAAGTTCAGGATGGATCCAGAGGGTCTTGATGGATCCAGAGGGGCTCGGGATTGATCTGGAGAGGTCTGGGATGGATCCAGGGATGCTCAGGATGGATCCAGGGGGGCTTCAGGTGGACCCAGGGGGGGTTGGGATGGATCTGGAGAGGTCTGGGATGGATCCAGGGAAGTTCGGGATGGATCCACAGGGTCCTGATGGATCCAGGGGGGCTCGGGATGGATCTGGAGAGGCTCAGGAGGGATCCAGAGGGTTCTGATGGACCCAGGGAGGCTCCAGATGGATCCCAGGAAGTTCAGGGTGGATCCAGGGAAGTTCAGGGTGGATCCAGGAAGATTCAGGATGGATCTGGAGAGGTTCAGGATGGATCCAGGGGGGTTTGGGATGGATCTGGAGAGGTCTGGGATGGATCCAGGAGTTTGGGATGGATCTGGAGAGGTTCAGGATGGATCCAAGGAGGTTTGGGATGGATCTGGAGAGGTCTGGGATGGATCCAGGGAAGTTCAGGATGGATCCAGAGGGTTTTGATGGACCCAGGGAGGCTCCAGATGGATCCAGGGGGGCTCGGGATGGATCTGGAGAGGTCTGGGATGGATCCAGGGAGGCTCAGGATGGATCCAGAGAGTCCTGGTGGATCCAGGGAAGTCTGGGAGGAATCCAGGAAGACTCAGGATGGATCTGGAGAGGCTCAGGGTGGATCCAGGGAAGTTCAGGATGGATCTGGAGAGGTTCAGGATGGATCCAAGGAGGTCTGGGATGGATCCAGGAGTTCAGGATGGATCCAGGGAAATTCGGGGTGGATCCAGGGAGGCTCAGGATGGATCCAGAGGGTCCTGATGGACCCAGGGAAGTTTGGGATGGATCTGGAGAGGTCTGGGATGGATCCAGGAGTTTGGGATGGATCTGGAGAGGTTCAGGATGGATCCAGGAGGGTCTGGGATGGATCTGGAGAGGTCTGGGATGGATCCAGGGAGGCTCAGGGTGGATCCAGAGAGTCCTGATGGATCCAGGGAAGTCTGGGAGGAATCCAGGAAGACTCAGGATGGATCTGGAGAGGTCTGGGATGGATCTGGAGAGGTTCAGGATGGATCTGGAGAGGTTCAGGATGGATCTGGAGAGGTTCAGGATGGATCCAGGAGGGTCTGGGATGGATCTGGAGAGGTCTGGGATGGATCCAGGGATGCTCAGGGTGGATCCAGAGGGTCCTGATGGATCCAGGGGAGCTCCAGGTGGATCCAGGGGAGTTCAGGATGGAGCCAGAGGGTCCTGATGGATCCCAGGGTGTTTGGGATGGATCTGGAGAGGCTCAGGATGGATCCAGGGAGGTTTGGGATGGATCTGGAGAGGTCTGGGATGGATCCAGGGAGGCTCAGGATGGATCCAGAGAGTCCTGATGGATCCAGGGAAGTTCGGGGTGGATCCAGGAAGACTCAGGATGGATCTGGAGAGGTTCAGGATGGATCCAAGGAGGTCTGGGATGGATCCAGGAGTTTGGGATGGATCCAGGGAAATTCAGGGTGGATCCAGGGAGGCTCAGGATGGATCCAGAGGGTCCTGATGGACCCAGGGAAGTTTGGGATGGATCTGGAGAGGTCTGGGATGGATCCAGGAGTTTGGGATGGATCTGGAGAGGTTCAGGATGGATCCAAGGAGGTTCAGGATGGATCTGGAGAGGTTCAGGATGGATCCAGGGAAGTTCAGGATGGATCCAGAGGGTTTTGATGGACCCAGGGAGGCTCCAGATGGATCCAGGGGGGCTCGGGATGGATCTGGAGAGGTCTGGGATGGATCCAGGAAGACTCAGGATGGATCTGGAGAGGCTCAGGGTGGATCCAGGGGGGTTTGGGATGGATCTGGAGAGGTCTGGGATGGATCCAGGGATGCTCAGGGTGGATCCAGAGGGTTCTGATGGATCCAGGGGAGCTCCAGGTGGATCCAGGGGAGTTCAGGATGGAGCCAGAGGGTCCTGATGGATCCCAGGGTGTTTGGGATGGATCTGGAGAGGCTCAGGATGGATCCAGGGAAGTTTGGGGTGGATCTGGAGAGGTTCAGGATGGATCCAGCGAGGCTCCAGATGGATCCAGGGAAGTTTGGGATGGATCTGGAGAGGTCTGGGATGGATCCAGGAATTCAGGATGGATCCAGGGAAGTTCAGGGTGGATCCAGGAATTCAGGATGGATCCCAAGGCCCTCCCTCCCTCCCTGCTCCACCCAGAGAGCTCCAGCACCCGGGAATTTTGGGAATCCTCGCAGATCCCGTTGGAATTCAGGCCTGGAATGACATCTTGGGATCTTTTGGGATCCCCAGGATCGAACCTCAACCCGCTGGGATATGAAATTCCCACATTCCCAACCGATCCCAGGGCTTGGAATTCCCAAATTCCGACCCCAAAGCCGCTTTTCCAAGGGATCCCTTTTTTCCTTCGGGATCTTGGAGCTGGGAATGGATTTTTCTGGAATTCCCAGGGGATTTAGGAGGAGGAATCCCCCCCCTAGAGAGGAAAATCTGGGATTAATCCCAATTTTTTAGGGGGTTTTCCCTTGGTTTCTTTGGGAAAAAAGCTCACCCAGAGTCTCCCTCGTGCCTGTTTTTCCCTGGGAGGAAAATTCCAGCTAAAAAATTGGGATTTGGGGTCTTTGGACCCTTCAGTCAGGCAAGGATTTTTCTTGGGATAACCCAGAATTTGGGGAAAAAAATCCCAAAATATCCCACAGGGATTTTTTTTTTCCCCCACCTGAGCTGAGCCCTGGGAAGTTCCAGGAATTCCTTTTTCCCCTTCATCCCAAAATTATCTCCTGGATTTGGGGAGGTGGGGGGAGGAAATTCCCAAAGATTTTGGGATTTTGGGAGCCGTGGGAATCTCGGAATTCCACGGAACAATTTTGGTGGATTGGATTTTAATTTCTTTTGGTTTTTCCTCCCAGGAAAAATTCCATCCCAAAATTCCCAGAGAATCCACATCAAACCTCATTTTTTTCCCCGATTTTTAGGGATTTCAACACCCAATTCCTGGTTTTTTCCCCCTTTGGTTTCCATGGGAAGAAAACAATCCCGGGATTATTCCAGGGGGGGGTCAAAGCTGAATAATCCCAAAGATTTTTCCCAATTTTTTCACTGTTTAACCCCCAAATCCGAGGAAAAACTGGACAATTTCAGGAAAATCCCCCCCAATCCCAAAAAAACCCCGGGATCATGGCAGCACCTGCTTCCCATTCCTGCTTTTTATGGGAATTCCCAGGATTTTATGGGAATTTCCTCCCCCCACCTCCCCAAATCCAGGAGATAATTTTGGGATGAAGGGAAAAAAGGAATTCCTGGAACTTCCCAGGGCTCAGCTCAGGTGGGGAAAAAAAAAATCCCTGTGGGATATTTTGGGATTTTTTTCCCCAAATTCTGGGTTATCCCAAGAAAAATCCTTGCCTGACTGAAGGGTCCAAAGACCCCAAATCCCAATTTTTAGCTGGAATTTTCCTCCCAGGGAAAAACAGGCACGAGGGAGACTCTGGGTGAGCTTTTTTCCCAAAGAAACCAAGGGAAAACCCCCGAAAAAATTGGGATTAATCCCAGATTTTCCTCTCTAGGGGGGGGGGATTCCTCCTCCTAAATCCCCTGGGAATTCCAGAAAAATCCATTCCCAGCTCCAAAAAATTGGATTTTCCAGCAGAAAAAAGGAGCTGCCGAGGAGATTCCCGAGGGATTTTTGGGATCCATCCCTGGGGGGGTTTGGGGGATCCCCATTTTTGGGGGGTGGGGGGGTGTTCTGGAATTCCCTGGGAATTCCTGCCCCGTTCTGGGGTGGTTTTTAGGGGATTTCTGCTGCCTTGGGGGTGCTTTTGGTGGCACGGAGGATTTGGGATCGCTGCTTTCCGTGGATTTGGGGTCAAGCTGGAGCCCGATCCCGAATTTTTTTGGGGTGGGAAAAGTATTTGGAGTTGTGTTGGAGAGTGGGAATTTTATCCCAAATTTGTAGGGGAAGGGGATTGCTGGGATGGGTTTGGGGTTCATCCCTGGCTGGGGTTTGTCATCCTTCGTTTTTGGGGGTTTTTAGCCCCAAATCTGTGGGGATGGGGCTCTGGCAGCTGCCTTTGGGGTCAATCCAAACTTCAGTCCCTGACCCCGGATCCCAAATCCCTGGGGCCCCTGGATCCCCTTATCCCTGATCCCAAATCCCTGACCCCAAATCCCTGGGGCCCCTGGATCCCCTTATCCCTGACCCCAAATCCCAAATCCCTGACCCCAAATCCCTGGATCCCCTTATCCCTGACCCCAAATCCCTGACCCCAAATCCCTGGATTCCCTTATCCCTGACCCCAAATCCCAAATCCCTGGGGCCCCTTATCCCTGACCCCAAATCCCTGGATTCCCTTATCCCTGACTCCAAATCCCAAATCCCTGGGGCCCCTTATCCCTGACCCCAAATCCCAAATCCTTGTATCCCTGTATTCCCTTATCCCTGACCCCAAATCCCAAATCCTTGTATCCTTGTATCCCTGTATTCCCTTATCCCTGACCCCAAATCCCTGGGGCCCCTGGATTCCCTTATCCCTGACCCCAAATCCCAAATCCTTGTATCCCTGTGTTCACTTCTCCCTGACCCCAAATCCCAAATGCCTGGATCCCCTGGATCTCCTGAATCCCCTTATCCCTGACCCCAAATCCCAAATCCCTGACCCCAAATCCCAAATCCCTGACCCCAAATCCCAAATCCTTGTATCCTTGTATCCCTGTATTCCCTTATCCCTGACCCCAAATCCCTGGGGCCCCTGGATTCCCTTATCCCTGACCCCAAATCCCTGGATTCCCTTATCCCTGACCCCAAATCCCAAATCCCTGGGGCCCCTTATCCCTGACCCCAAATCCCAAATCCCTGGGGCCCCTTATCCCTGACCCCAAATCCCTGGGGCCCCTGGATTCCCTTATCCCTGACCCCAAATCCCAAATCTCTGGATCCCCTTCTCCCTGACCCCAAATCCCAAATCCTTGTATCCTTGTATGCCTGTATTCCCTTATCCCTGACCCCAAATCCCTGGGGCCCCTGGATCCCCTTATCCGTGACCCCAAATCCCTGACCCCAAATCCCTGGATTCCCTTATCCCTGACCCCAAATCCCTGGGGCCCCTTATCCCTGACCCCAAATCCCTGGGGCCCCTGGATTCCCTTATCCCTGACCCCAAATCCCAAATCCCTGACCCCAAATCCCTGGGGCCCCTTATCCCTGATCCCATACCCCTGGATCCCTGGATCCCCCTATCCATAACCCCATATCCCTGGATTTCCACCATCACCAGATCCCCCTGATCCCTTATCCCTGACCCCAAATCCCAAATCCCTGCATCCCCTTATCCCTGACCCCAAATCCCTGGATCTCCTGGATCCCCTTATCCCTGACCCCAAATCCCAAATCCCTGACCCCAAATCCCTGGGGCCCCTGGATCCCCTTATCCCTGACCCCAAATCCCTGACCCCAAATCCCTGGATCCCCTTATCCCTGACCCCAAATCCCAAATCCCTGGGGCCCCTGGATCCCCTTATCCCTGACCCCAAATCCCAAATCCCTGGATTCCCTTATCCCTGACCCCAAATCCCTGGGGCCCCTGGATTCCCTTATCCCTGACCCCAAATCCCAAATCCCTGGGGCCCCTGGATTCCCTTATCCCTGACCCCAAATCCCAAATCCCTGGGGCCCCTGGATTCCCTTATCCCTGACCCCAAATCCCAAATCCCTGGGGCCCCTGGATTCCCTTATCCCTGACCCCAAATCCCAAATCCCTGGATCTCCTGGATCTCCTGAATCCCCTTATCCCTGACCCCAAATCCTTGGATCCCTGTATTCCCTTCTCCCTGACCTCAAATCCCAAATCCCTGACCCCAAATCCCTGGATTCCCTTATCCCTGATCCCAAATCCCTGGGGCCCCTTATCCCTGACCCCAAATCCCTGGGGCCCCTGGATCCCCTTATCCCTGACTCCAAATCCCAAATCCCTGACCCCAAATCCCTGGATCCCCTTCTCCCTGACCCCAAATCCCTGGATTCCCTTATCCCTGACCCCAAATCCCTGGGGCCCCTGGATTCCCTTATCCCTGACCCCAAATCCCAAATCTCTGGATCCCCTTCTCCCTGACCCCAAATCCCAAATCCTTGTATCCTTGTATGCCTGTATTCCCTTATCCCTGACCCCAAATCCCTGGGGCCCCTGGATCCCCCTTATCCGTGACCCCAAATCCCTGACCCCAAATCCCTGGATTCCCTTATCCCTGACCCCAAATCCCTGGATCCCTGGATTCCCTTATCCCTGACCCCAAATCCCAAATCCCTGACCCCAAATCCCTGGGGCCCCTTATCCCTGATCCCATACCCCTGGATCCCTGGATCCCGTTATCCATAACCCCATATCCCTGGATTTCCACCATCACCAGATCCCCCTGATCCCTTATCCCTGACCCCAAATCCCAAATCCCTGCATCCCTGATCCCAAATCCCTGCATCCCCTTATCCCTGACCCCAAATCCCAAATCCCTGACCCCAAATCCCAAATCCCTGGATCTCCTGGATCTCCTGAATCCCCTTATCCCTGACCCCAAATCCTTGGATCCCTGTATTCCCTTCTCCCTGACCTCAAATCCCAAATCCCTGACCCCAAATCCCTGGATTCCCTTATCCCTGACCCCAAATCCCTGGGGCCCCTGGATCCCCTTCTCCCTGACCCCAAATCCCAAATCCCTGACCCCAAATCCCTGGATCCCTCCCCAGTCCCACATCCCCCTGACCCCTCACCCCGTTGTCCCCGTGTGCCCAGGTGCCCGTGGCGAGCTGGCAGTGCCACAGCGGGCACGGGGTCAGTGCTGTGGGCGAGTGCCAGCAGGGCCTGCACTGACCCCAGGTGCCCATGGCGAGCTGGCAGTGCCACAGCGGGCACGGGGTCAGTGCTGTGGGCGAGTGCCAGCAGGGCCTGCACTGACCCTGTGTGCCCGTGGCGAGCTGGCAGTGCCACAGCGGGCACGGGGTCAGTGCTGGGGGCGAGTGCCAGCAGGGCCTGCACTGACCCCAGGTGCCCGTGGCGAGCTGGCAGTGCCACAGCGGGCACGGGGTCAGTGCTGTGGGCGAGTGCCAGCAGGGCCTGCACTGACCCTGTGTGCCCGTGGCGAGCTGGCAGTGCCACAGCGGGCACGGGGTCAGTGCTGTGGGCGAGTGCCAGCAGGGCCTGCACTGACCCTGTGTGCCCATGGCGAGCTGGCAGTGCCACAGCGGGCACGGGGTCAGTGCTGTGGGCGAGTGCCAGCAGGGCCTGCACTGACCCTGTGTGCCCGTGGCGAGCTGGCAGTGCCACAGCGGGCACGGGGTCAGTGCTGTGGGCGAGTGCCAGCAGGGCCTGCACTGACCCTGTGTGCCCGTGGCGAGCTGGCAGTGCCACAGCGGGCACGGGGTCAGTGCTGTGGGCGAGTGCCAGCAGGGCCTGCACTGACCCTGTGTGCCCGTGGCGAGCTGGCAGTGCCACAGCGGGCACGGGGTCAGTGCTGTGGGCGAGTGCCAGCAGGGCCTGCACTGACCCCAGGTGCCCGTGGCGAGCTGGCAGTGCCACAGGGGGCACGGGGTCAGTGCTGTGGGCGAGTGCCAGCAGGGCCTGCACTGACCCTGTGTGCCTGTGGCGAGCTGGCAGTGCCACAGCGGGCACGGGGTCAGTGCTGTGGGCGAGTGCCAGCAGGGCCTGCACTGACCCTGTGTGCCCGTGGCGAGCTGGCAGTGCCACAGCGGGCACGGGGTCAGTGCTGTGGGTGAGTGCCAGCAGGGCCTGCACTGACCCCAGGTGCCCGTGGCGACCTGGCAGTGCCACAGCGGGCACGGGGTCAGTGCTGTGGGCGAGTGCCAGCAGGGCCTGCACTGACCCTGTGTGCCCATGGCGAGCTGGCAGTGCCACAGCGGGCACGGGGTCGGTGCTGTGGGCGAGTGCCAGCAGGGCCTGCACTGACCCTGTGTGCCCGTGGCGAGCTGGCAGTGCCACAGTGGGCACGGGGTCGGTGCTGTGGGCGAGTGCCAGCAGGGCCTGCACTGACCCTGTGTGCCCGTGGCGAGCTGGCAGTGCCACAGCGGGCACGGGGTCAGTGCTGTGGGCGAGTGCCAGCAGGGCCTGCACTGACCCTGTGTGCCCATGGCGAGCTGGCAGTGCCACAGCGGGCACGGGGTCGGTGCTGTGGGCGAGTGCCAGCAGGGCCTGCACTGACCCTGTGTGCCCATGGCGAGCTGGCAGTGCCACAGCGGGCATGGGGTCAGTGCTGTGGGCGAGTGCCAGCAGGGCCTGCACTGACCCTGTGTGCCCGTGGCGAGCTGGCAGTGCCACAGCGGGCACGGGGTCGGTGCTGTGGGCGAGTGCCAGCAGGGCCTGCACTGACCCCAGGTGCCCGTGGCGAGCTGGCAGTGCCACAGCGGGCACGGGGTCAGTGCTGTGGGCGAGTGCCAGCAGGGCCTGCACTGACCCTGTGTGCCCGTGGCGAGCTGGCAGTGCCACAGCGGGCACGGGGTCAGTGCTGTGGGTGAGTGCCAGCAGGGCCTGCACTGACCCTGTGTGCCCATGGCGAGCTGGCAGTGCCACAGCGGGCATGGGGTCAGTGCTGTGGGCGAGTGCCAGCAGGGCCTGCACTGACCCCAGGTGCCCGTGGCGAGCTGGCAGTGCCACAGCGGGCACGGGGTCAGTGCTGTGGGCGAGTGCCAGCAGGGCCTGCACTGACCCTGTGTGCCCGTGGCGAGCTGGCAGTGCCACAGCGGGCACGGGGTCGGTGCTGTGGGCGAGTGCCAGCAGGGCCTGCACTGACCCCAGGTGCCCGTGGCGAGCTGGCAGTGCCACAGCGGGCACGGGGTCAGTGCTGTGGGCGAGTGCCAGCAGGGCCTGCACTGACCCCAGGTGCCCGTGGCGAGCTGGCAGTGCCACAGCGGGCACGGGGTCAGTGCTGTGGGCGAGTGCCAGCAGGGCCTGCACTGACCCCAGGTGCCCATGGCGAGCTGGCAGTGCCACAGGGGGCATTGCTGGGGGCACGGGGTCAGTGCTGTGGCCGGAGGAGGTGGGCGAGCGCCAGCGGGGCCTGCACTGACCCCAGGTGCCCGTGGCGAGCCGGGAACGTGGCACTGGCACTGCCGTGGGTGGCACTGCCGTGGGTGGCACTGGCAGCACGGGGTCAGTGCCGTGGCCGGAGGAGGTGGCCAAGCCCCAGCAGGTCCCACACTGACCCCGTGTCCGTGTGTCCCACTCTGGTGTGCCCTGGTGCCCGTGGCAGGCTGGAAGCACCATGGCACTGCTGGGGGTGGCACTGCCGGGGGTGGCACTGCCATGGGTGGCACTGCCAGTGGCACAGGCTCAGTGCCATGACCACAAGAGGTGACCAACCCCCAGCAGATCCCACACCGACCCCACACCCCCTTCCACATCCGCAGGCGCCCATGGCGGGCCGGAAACACCGTGGGTGGCAGTGCCATGGGTGACATTACTGTGGGTGGCATTACCGGGGGTGGCACTGCCATGGGTGGCACTGCCGGTGGCACAGGGTCAGTGCCATGACCACAAGAGGTGACCAACCCCCAGCAGATCCCACACCGACCCCACTCCCCCTTCCACATCCGCAGGCGCCCATGGCGGGCTGGAAACACCGTGGGTGGCATTGCCATGGGTGACATTACTGTGGGTGGCATTACCGGGGGTGGCACTGCCATGGGTGGCACTGCCAGTGGCACAGGGTCGGTGAGGAGATGACCAACCCCCAGCAGATCCCACACCGACCCCACACCCCCTTCCACATCCGCAGGCGCCCATGGCGGGCCGGAAACACCGTGGGTGGCATTGCCATGGGTGACATTGCTGTGGGGTGGCATTACCGGGGCTGGCATTACCGGGGCTGGCACTGCTGGGGGTGGCACTACCAGTGGCACAGGGTCAGTGCCATGACCAGAGGAGATGACCAACCCCCAGCAGATCCCACACCAACCCCACTCCCCTTTCCACATCCGCAGGCGCCCATGGCGGGCCGGAAGCAGCGTGGGTGGCAGCGCCGGGGGTGGCATTGCTGGGGGTGGCATTACCGGGGGTGGCACTGCCATGGGTGACATTGCTGTGGGTGGCATTACCGGGGGTGGCATTGCTGGGGGTGGCACTGCCAGTGGCACAGGGTTGGTGAGGAGATGACCAACCCCCAGCAGATCCCACACCAACCCCACTCCCCCTTCCACATCCGCAGGCGCCCATGGCGGGCCGGAAGCAGCGCGCTGCCGGCGCCCCCGGCGCCCTTGGCGCCCTTGGCACCCTTGGCACCGCCGGCAGCGCGGCGCCGTGGCCGGAGGAGGTGGGCGAGCGCGAGCAGGGCCTGTACTCGCTGCACCGCATGTTCGACATCGTGGGCGCGCAGCTGACGCACCGCGACGTCCGCGTGCTCTCCTTCCTCTTCGTGGACGTGCTGGACGAGGCCGAGCGCGGCCGCATCCGCTCGGGCCGCGACTTCCTACTGGCGCTGGAGCGGCAGGGCCGCTGCGACGAGAGCAACCTGCGGCAGCTGCTGCAGCTGCTGCGCATCATCACCCGCCACGACCTGCTGCCCTACGTCAGCCTCAAGAGGAGGCGGCCCGGTGAGTGCCTGGCGCGATACGGCGCGATACGGCGCGATATGTCGCGATATGTCGCGATATGTCGCGATATGGCACGATATGTCGCAACACGTCGTGATATATCGCGATATACGGGGTGGTTGTCGGGGTATATCGCGATATACGGGGTCGTTGTCGTGATATAATCACGATATATGGGGGTATGGGGGTCACACCATCACCCGCCACGAGCTGCTGCCCTACGTCAGCCTCAAGAGGAGGCGGCCCGGTGAGTGCCTGGCGCGATATGGCGTGATGTGTCGCGATACGTCACGATATGTCGCGATATGTCGCGATATATGGGGTCAGTGTCACGATATATGGGGGTATGGGGGTCACACCATCACCCGCCACGAGCTGCTGCCCTACGTCAGCCTCAAGAGGAGGCGGCCCGGTGAGTGCCTGGCGCGATACGGCGCGATATGTCGCGATATGTCGCGATATGTCGCGATATGTCGCGATACGTCGCAACACGTCGTGATGTATCGCGATATACGGGGTTGTTGTCGGGGTATATCGCGATATACGGGGTCATTGTCGTGATATAATCACGATATAATCACGGTATATGGGGGTATGGGGGTCACACCGTCACCCGCCACGAGCTGCTGCCCTACGTCAGCCTCAAGAGGAGGCGGCCCGGTGAGTGCCTGTCGCGATATATGGGGTCGCTGTCGCGATATATTGCGATATGGGGGGGTATTGGGGTCGCACCGTCACCTGTCGTGAGCTGCTGGGGTACATCAGCCTCAAGCGCAGGCGGCCCGGTGAGTGCCTGTCGCGATCTATCGCGATATACGGGGTCACTGTCGCGATATACGGGGTCACTGTCGCGATATATCGCGACATACGGCGGTGTTGGGGTCACTCCGTCCCCTGCCACGAGTGGCGGCCACAGGTCAGCCCCGGAGGGGCAGGAGGGGCTGTCGCGATAGCCCACCCTGTGTCGCGATAGCCCTCCCCATATCGCGATAGCCCTCCCTGTGTTGTGATAGCCCTCCCCATGTCGCGATATCCCACCCCATGTCGCGATATCCCACCCCATGTCGCAATAGCGGCCCCACACCCCTCAGAGACCCCTGAGCGGGATCGGGGTCGCTTTGGGGTCGGGGTCACTTTGGGGTCACTTTGGGGTCACTTTGGGGTCGCTTTGGGGTCACTTTGGGGTCACTTTGGGGTCACTTTGGGGTCACTTTGGGGTCTCTTTGGGGTCGGTATTGGGGTCTCTTTGGGGTCGGTATTGGGGTCTCTTTGGGGTCACTTTGGGGTCACTTTGGGGTCACTTTGGGGTCTCTTTGGGGTCACTTTGGGGTCACTTTGGGGTCGGTATTGGGGTCACTTTGGGGTCACTTTGGGGTCACTTTGGGGTCGGTATTGGGGTCGCTTTGGGGTCACTTTGGGGTCACTTTGGGGTCGGTATTGGGGTCACTTTGGGGTCACTTTGGGGTCACTTTGGGGTCGGTATTGGGGTCACTTTGGGGTCACTTTGGGGTCACTTTGGGGTCAGTATTGGGGTCTCTTTGGGGTCACTTTGGGGTCGGTATTGGGGTCACTTTGGGGTCACTTTGGGGTCACTTTGGGGTCGGTATTGGGGTCGCTTTGGGGTCACTTTGGGGTCACTTTGGGGTCGGTATTGGGGTCACTTTGGGGTCACTTTGGGGTCACTTTGGGGTCGGTATTGGGGTCACTTTGGGGTCACTTTGGGGTCACTTTGGGGTCAGTATTGGGGTCTCTTTGGGGTCACTTTGGGGTCAGTATTGGGGTCACTTTGGGGTCACTTTGGGGTCTCTTTGGGGTCACTTTGGGGTCAGTATTGGGGTCTCTTTGGGGTCGGTATTGGGGTCACTTTGGGGTCGGTATTGGGGTCACTTTGGGGTCACTTTGGGGTCTCTTTGGGGTCACTTTGGGGTCACTTTGGGGTCTCTTTGGGGTCGGTATTGGGGTCACTTTGGGGTCTCTTTGGGGTCACTTTGGGGTCACTTTGGGGTCGGTATTGGGGTCGCTTTGGGGTCACTTTGGGGTCACTTTGGGGTCGGTATTGGGGTCACTTTGGGGTCGCTTTGGGGTCACTTTGGGGTTGGTATTGGGGTCGGTATTGGGGTCACTTTGGGGTCACTTTGGGGTCGGTATTGGGGTCACTTTGGGGTCACTTTGGGGTCACTTTGGGGTCTCTTTGGGGTCGGTATTGGGGTCACTTTGGGGTCGGTATTGGGGTCACTTTGGGGTCACTTTGGGGTCACTTTGGGGTCAGTATTGGGGTCTCTTTGGGGTCGGTATTGGGGTCACTTTGGGGTCACTTTGGGGTCTCTTTGGGGTCTCTTTGGGGTCGGTATTGGGGTCACTTTGGGGTCACTTTGGGGTCTCTTTGGGGTCTCTTTGGGGTCTCTTTGGGGTCTCTTTGGGGTCGGGGTTCGTGTGCCCCACCCCGAGTGGCGCTGTCGGGACGGCCCCGGGTGGCTCCCGGTGCCTCCCTGGGTTCGGGGTCCCCGTGGGGTGCCCGGTGCCCGCGGTGCCATTCCCGGTGCTATTCCTGGTGCCATTCCCATTCCGGTTCCCATTCCTGGTGCCATTCCCGGTACCATTCCCGGTGCCCTTCCCGGTGCCCGCGGTGCCATTCCCGTTCCCATTCCCGTTCCCATTCCCGTTCCCATTCGTGTTCCCATTCCCGGTGCCCTTCCTGGTGCCCTTCCTGGTGCCCGCGGTGCCATTCCCGTTCCCATTCCCATTCCTGTTCCCATTCCTGGTGCCATTCCCGGTGCCCTTCCCGGTGCCATTCCCGTTCCCATTCCCGTTGCCGTTCCCATTCCCGGTGCCGTTCCCATTCCCGGTGCCATTCCTGGTGCCATTCCCGGTGCCCCCGTTCCCGTTCCCGGTGCCATTCCTGGTGCCCCTGTTCCCGTTCCCATTCCCGTCCCCGTTCCCATTCCCGGTGCCCTTCCCGGTGCCCCCATTCCCATTCCCGTTCCCATTCCCGTCCCCGTTCCCATTCCCGGTGCCCTTCCTGGTGCCATTCCCCGTGCCCCCGTTCCCATTCCCGTTCCCATTCCCGTTCCCGGTGCCATTCCTGGTGCCCCTGTTCCCATTCCCATTCCCGGTGCCATTCCCGGTGCCCTTCCCGGTGCCCCCATTCCCATTCCCGTTCCCACTCCCGGTGCCCCCATTCCCATTCCCATTCCCATTCCCGGTGCCCCCGTTCCCGTTCCCATTCCCGGTGCCCTTCCCGGTGCCCGCAGTGTGCCCGGACCTGGTGGACAAGTACCTGGAGGAGACGTCCATCCGCTACGTCACCCCCCGGGCACCCGGGGGCGCCGCGCCCGGCCTCGGCCACCCCCACAAATCAGGTACGGAGCCTTTTGGGGCCACCACCCCCCCTTTGGGGTCATCACCCCCCCTTTGGGGTCATCACCCCCTTTGGGGCCACCACCCCCCTTTGGGGCCACCACCCCCCTTTGGGGTCATCACCCCCCCTTTGGGGTCATCACCCTTTGGGGCCACCACCCCCCCTTTGGGGTCATCACCTCCCTGTGGGGTCACCACCCCCCTTTGGGGTCATCACCTCCCTTTGGGGTCATCACCCCCTTTGGGGCCACCACCCCCCTTTGGGGTCACCACCCCCCCTTTGGGGTCACCACCCCCCTTTGGGGTCACCACCCCCCTTTGGGGCCACCACCCCCCCTTTGGGGTCATCACCCCCTTTGGGGCCACCACCCCCCTTTGGGGTCACCACCCCCTTTGGGGCCACCACCCCCCCTTTGGGGTCATCACCCCCTTTGGGGTCACCCTACAGTCACCACCCCCCCTTTGGGGTCATCACCCCCTTTGGGGTCACCCTACAGTCACCACCCCCCCCTTTGGGGTCCTCACCCCCCCTCCCTTTGGGGTCACCCTACAGTCACCACCCCCCCCCTTTGGGGTCACCACCCCCTTTGGGGTCACCACCCCCGTTTGGGGTCATCACCCCCCTTTGGGGTCACCACCCTTTGGGGCCACCACCCTTTGGGGCCACCACCCCCCTTTGGGGTCACCACCCCCTTTGGGGTCATCACCCCCTTTGGGGTCACCCTACAGTCACCACCCCCCCTTTGGGGTCACCACCCCCCCTTTGGGGTCCTCACCCCCCTTTGGGGTCACCACCCCCTTTGGGGTCACCCTACAGTCACCACCCTCCCTTTGGGGTCCTCACCCCCCCTTTGGGGTCCTCACCCCCCTTTGGGGTCACCCTACAGTCACCACCCCCCCCTTTGGGGTCACCACCCCCTTTGGGATTGCCACCCCCCCTTTGGGGTCACCACCCCCCTTTGGGGCCACCACCCTTTGGGGTCACCACCCTTTGGGGCCACCACCCCCCTTTGGGGTCACCACCCTTTGGGGCCACCACCCTTTGGGGCCACCACCCCCCCTTTGGGGTCACCACCCTTTGGGGCCACCACCCCCCCTTTGGGGTCACCACCCCCCTTTGGGGTCACCACCCCCTGTGGGGTCACCACCCCCCCTTTGGGGTCATCACCCCCCTTTGGGGCCACCCTACAGTCACCACCCCCCCTTTGGGGTCCTCACCCCCCCTTTGGGGTCACCCTGGGGTCCTCACCCCCCCTTTGGGGTCCCCACTCCCCCCGGGATCCTCCCGGAGTTCCCGACCCCATTCCGGGCCTGGGGGGCTCTGCCCAGATCAGGGGGGATTTTGGGGGGGGAGGAGGGAATTGGGGGTCCCCTTTATGGGGTGGGGGGGGGTTCCCTGGGGTGAGTTTGGGGTCTGTGGGGTAGATTTGGGGTCCCTGGATGGATTTGGGGTTCCCTATCAGATTTGGGGTCTGTGGGGTGGATTTGGGGTCCCTGACCCCTCTATTTCCCCAGTGCCTGCCCCCCACCCGTCCCTGTGCTGCTCCCTGGGGTGGGTTTGGGGTCCCTGGATGGATTTGGGGTCCCAGGATGGATTTGGGGTTCCCTGACCCCCCTCTTTCCCCAGTGCCTGCCCCCCACCCGTCCCTGTGCTGCTCCCTGGGGTGGGTTTGGGGTCTGTGGGGTGGATTTGGGGTTCCCAGGGTGGATTTGGGGTCTGTGGGGTGGGTTTGGGGTTCCCAGGGTGGATTTGGGGTCTATGGGGTGGATTTGGGGTTCCCAGGGTGGGTTTGGAGTCCCGGGATGGATTTGGGGTCCCAGGATGGATTTGGGGTCCCTGACCCCCCTCTTTCCCCAGTGCCTGCCCCCCACCCGTCCCTGTGCTGCCCCTGGGGTGGATTTGGGGTCCCTGGATGTATTTGGGGTTCCCAGGATGGATTTGGGGTCCCAGGATGGATTTGGGGTCCCTGACCCCCCTCTTTCCCCAGTGCCTGCCCCCCACCCGTCCCTGTGCTGCTCCCTGGGGTGGGTTTGGGGTCCCTGGATGTATTTGGGGTTCCCTATCAGATTTAGGGTCCCAGGATGGATTTGGGGTTCCCAGGGTGGATTTGGGGTTCCCAGGGTGGGTTTGGGGTTCCCAGGGTGGATTTGGGGTCTGTGGGGTGGATTTGGGGTTCCCTATCAGATTTGGGGTCCCAGGATGGATTTGGGGTCCCTGACCCCCCTCTTTCCCCAGTGCCTGCCCCCCACCCGTCCCTGTGCTGCTCCCTGGGGTGGGTTTGGGGTCCCTGGATGTATTTGGGGTTCCCTATCAGATTTGGGGTCCCAGGATGGATTTGGGGTTCCCAGGGTGGATTTGGGGTTCCCAGGGTGGGTTTGGGGTCTGTGGGGTGGATTTGGGGTCCCAGGATAGATTTGGGGTTCCCTATCAGATTTGGGGTCCCAGGATGGATTTGGGGTTCCCTGACCCCCCTCTTTCCGCAGTGCCTGCCCCCCACCCGTCCCTGTGCTGCTCCCTGGGGTGGGTTTGGGGTCTGTGGGGTGGGTTTGGGGTCCCAGGATGGATTTGGGGTCCCTGACCCCCCTCTTTCCCCAGTGCCTGCCCCCCACCCGTCCCTGTGCTGCTCCCTGGGGTGGGTTTGGGGTCTGTGGGGTGGATTTGGGGTTCCCAGGGTGGATTTGGGGTCTGTGGGGTGGGTTTGGGGTTCCCAGGGTGGATTTGGGGTCTATGGGGTGGATTTGGGGTTCCCAGGGTGGGTTTGGAGTCCCGGGATGGATTTGGGGTCCCAGGATGGATTTGGGGTCCCTGACCCCCCTCTTTCCCCAGTGCCTGCCCCCCACCCGTCCCTGTGCTGCCCCTGGGGTGGATTTGGGGTCCCTGGATGTATTTGGGGTTCCCAGGATGGATTTGGGGTCCCAGGATGGATTTGGGGTTCCCTGACCCCCCTCTTTCCCCAGTGCCTGCCCCCCACCCGTCCCTGTGCTGCTCCCTGGGGTGGGTTTGGGGTCTGTGGGGTGGATTTGGGGTTCCCAGGGTGGATTTGGGGTCTGTGGGGTGGGTTTGGGGTTCCCAGGGTGGATTTGGGGTCTATGGGGTGGATTTGGGGTTCCCAGGGTGGGTTTGGAGTCCCGGGATGGATTTGGGGTCCCAGGATGGATTTGGGGTCCCTGACCCCCCTCTTTCCCCAGTGCCTGCCCCCCACCCGTCCCTGTGCTGCCCCTGGGGTGGATTTGGGGTCCCTGGATGTATTTGGGGTTCCCAGGATGGATTTGGGGTCCCAGGATGGATTTGGGGTCCCTGACCCCCCTCTTTCCCCAGTGCCTGCCCCCCACCCATCCCTGTGCTGCTCCCTGGGGTGGGTTTGGGGTCCCTGGATGTATTTGGGGTTCCCTATCAGATTTAGGGTCCCAGGATGGATTTGGGGTTCCCAGGGTGGATTTGGGGTTCCCAGGGTGGGTTTGGGGTTCCCAGGGTGGATTTGGGGTCTGTGGGGTGGATTTGGGGTTCCCTATCAGATTTGGGGTCCCAGGATGGATTTGGGGTCCCTGACCCCCCTCTTTCCCCAGTGCCTGCCCCCCACCCGTCCCTGTGCTGCTCCCTGGGGTGGGTTTGGGGTCCCTGGATGTATTTGGGGTTCCCTATCAGATTTGGGGTCCCAGGATGGATTTGGGGTTCCCAGGGTGGATTTGGGGTTCCCAGGGTGGGTTTGGGGTCTTTGGGGTGGATTTGGGGTCCCAGGATGGATTTGGGGTTCCCAGGATGGATTTGGGGTCCCAGGATGGATTTGGGGTCCCTGACCCCTCTCTTTCCGCAGTGCCTGCCCCCCACCCGTCCCTGTGCTGCTCCCTGGGGTGGGTTTGGGGTCTGTGGGGTGGGTTTGGGGTCCCAGGATGGATTTGGGGTCCCTGACCCCCCTCTTTCCGCAGTGCCTGCCCCCCACCCGTCCCTGTGCTGCCCCTGGGGTGGGTTTGGGGTCCCTGGATGTATTTGGGGTTCCCAGGGTGGATTTGGGGTCTGTGGGGTGGGTTTGGGGTTCCCAGGGTGGATTTGGGGTCTATGGGGTGGATTTGGGGTTCCCAGGGTGGGTTTGGAGTCCCGGGATGGATTTGGGGTCCCAGGATGGATTTGGGGTCCCTGACCCCTCTCTTTCCCCAGTGCCTGCCCCCCACCCGTCCCTGTGCTGCTCCCTGGGGTGGGTTTGGGGTCTGTGGGGTGGGTTTGGGGTCCCAGGATGGATTTGGGGTCCCTGACCCCCCTCTTTCCGCAGTGCCTGCCCCCCACCCGTCCCTGTGCTGCTCCCTGGGGTGGGTTTGGGGTCTGTGGGGTGGATTTGGGGTCCCTGACCCCCCTCTTTCCGCAGTGCCTGCCCCCCACCCGTCCCTGTGCTGCTCCCTGGGGTGGGTTTGGGGTCTGTGGGGTGGATTTGGGGTCCCAGGATGGATTTGGGGTCCCTGACCCCCCTCTTTCCGCAGTGCCTGCCCCCCACCCGTCCCTGTGCTGCCCCCCGGGGGGGCCCCAGCTGGGCCCGAAGCGCCCGGGCCGGGCCCGGAGCCTCCTCGGGAACCAACGGAAACGGAGAAAGTCGGCGACCCCCGACCCCAAAGAGAAACAGACCTGCGGTGAGGGGGGAGGGGAATATGGGATCGGGAATGGGATCGGGAATGGGATCGGGAATGGGATCGGGAATGGGATCCCCAAGGAGAAAGAGAGCTGCGGTGAGGGGGGAGGGGAATATGGGATCTGGAATGGGATCGGGAATGGGATCGGGAATGGGATCCCCAAGGAGGAACAGAGCTGTGGTGAGGGGGGAGGGGAATATGGGATCGGGAATGGGATCCCAAAGGAGGAACAGAGCTGTGGTGAGGGGGGAGGGGAATATGGGATCGAGATTGGGATCGGGAATGGGATCGGGAATGGGATCCCCAAGGAGGAACAGAGCTGTGGTGAGGGGGGAGGGGAATATGGGATTGGGATTGTGGGATCAGGATTGGGATTGGGATCCCCAAGGAGGAACAGAGCTGCGGTGAGGGGGGAGGGGAATGGGATTGGGATTGTGGGATTGGGATTGGGATTGGGATCCCCAAGGAGAAACAGAGCTGCGGTGAGGGGGGAGGGGAATATGGGATCGGGAATGGGATCGGGAATGGGATCGGGAATGGGATCCCCAAGGAGGAACAGAGCTGCGGTGAGGGGGGAGGGGAATATGGGATTGGAATTGTGGGATCGGGATTGGGATTATGGGATTGGGAATGGGATTGGGAATGGGATCCCCAAGGAGAAGGACAGCTGTGGTGAGGGGGGAGGGGAATATGGGATCTGGAATGGGATCGGGAATGGGATCGGGAATGGGATCCCCAAGGAGGAACAGAGCTGCGGTGAGGGGGGAGGGGAACATGGGATCGGGATTGTGGGAATGGGATTGGGAATGGGATCCCCAAGGAGAAGGACAGCTGTGGTGAGGGGGGACGGGAGTGTGGGATTGGGATCGGGATTGTGGGGTCGGGATTGGGATTGAGAATGGGATCCCCAAGGAGGAACAGAGCTGCGGTGAGGGGGGAGGGGAATATGGGATCGGGATTGTGGGGTCGGGATTGGGATTGTGGGATTGGGAATGGGATCCCCAAGGAGAAACAGAGCTGCGGTGAGGGGGGATGGGAATGGGATTGGGATTGGGATTGTGGGATCGGGAATGGGATCCCCAAGGAGAAGGACAGCTGTGGTGAGGGGGGACGGGAGTGTGGGATTGGGATCGGGATTGTGGGGTCGGGAATGGGATTGTGGGATTGGGATCCCTAAAGAGAAACAGAGCTGCGGTGAGGGGGGATGGGAATGGGATCAGGATTGTGGGGTCGGGATTGGGATTGGGATTGGGAATGGGATCGGGAATGGGACCACAAGGAGAAAGAGAGCTGCGGTGAGGGGGGAGGGGAACGGGATTGGGAATGGGATCGGGAATGGGATCGGGAATGGGATCCCCAAGGAGGAACAGAGCTGTGGTGAGGGGAGAGGGGAATATGGGATTGGGATTGTGGGGTCGGGATTGGGATTGTGGGATTGGGAATGGGATCCCCAAGGAGAAAGACAGCTGTGGTGAGGGGGGACGGGAGTGTGGGATTAGGATTGGGATTGTGGGGTCGGGAATGGGATTGTGGGGTCGGGAATGGGATTGAGAATGGGATCCCCAAGGAGGAACAGAGCTGCGGTGAGGGGAGAGGGGAATATGGGATTGGGATTGTGGGGTCGGGATTGGGATTGTGGGATTGGGAATGGGATCCCTAAAGAGAAACAGAGCTGTGGTGAGGGGGGATGGGAATGGGATCAGGATTGTGGGGTCGGGATTGGGATTGGGATTGGGAATGGGACCACAAGGAGAAACAGAGCTGCGGTGAGGGGGGATGGGAATGGGATTGGGATTGTGGGGTCGGGATTGGGATCAGGAATGAGATCCCCAAGGAGAAACAGAGCTGCGGTGAGGGGGGAGGGGAGTTTGGGATTGGGATTGTGGGATCGGGATTGTGGGGTCGGGATTGGGATCCCTAAAGAGAAACAGAGCTGCGGTGAGAGGGGGACGGGAGTGGGAATGGGATCGTGACTGGGGAATGTGGGATCGGGAATGGGATCGGGACATCCTGAAATAGGGGGGAAATTCTGATTTGGGGGCAAATTTGTGAGTGGAGAAGCCCCGAAAGAGAGGAAAAACCCCCAAAAATCCCCCAAAACTCAGGAGCAGCCCCACTCCCCCACCTCCCCTAATTCCTGAATCCCTGAATCCCTTTTCCCCTGGGATTGGGGGGTCCTTAGGGTTGGGATGTCTGGGATTGTGGGGATTGGGGAGGGAATTGGGATTTGGGGGGATCCAAGGATTGGGGAGAGTCCAGGACTGGGGGAGGGAATTGGGATTGGGGAAAATCTTTAGGATTGATTTTAGAACTGGGCTACGAGAAACCCCCTAAAATTAGGAAGAAATCCCAACTCAGGCACAAATTCCTCAACAACAAAACCCCAAACAAACCCCAAACCCCCCAAACTCAGGAGCAACCCCACTCCCCTCATCCCTGAATCCCTGAATCCCTTTTCCCCCGGGATTGGGGGGTCCTTAGGGTTGGGATGTCTGGGATTGTGGGGATTGGGGAGGGACTGGGATTTGGGGGGATCCAAGGATTGAGGAGAGTCCAGGACTGGAGGAGGGAACTGGGACTGGTGAAAATCTTCAGGACTGATCTTAGAACTGGACCACGAGAAACCCCCTAAAATTCCACCTCAAGCACCAATTCCACACCAAACCCAAACCCCAAACCCCCCAAAAACCCCCCAAAACTCAGGAGCAACCCCACTCCCCTAATCCCTGAATCCCTGAATCCCTTTTCCCCCCTGGGATTGGGGGGATCCAAGGATTGAGGAGAGTCCAGGACTGGGGGAGGGAATTCGGGATCCTTGGGATTAAGCTGAGAACTGGACCACGAGAAACCCCCTAAAATTCCACCTCAAGCACCGATACCTCAACCCCCAAACCCCCTAAAACCCCCTAAAAAACCCCCCAAAAAACCCCCCAAACTCAGGAGCAGCCCCACCTCCCCTAATCCCTGAATCCCTTTTCCCCCCTGGGATTTGGGGGGATCCAAGGATTGAGGAGAGTCCAGGACTGGGGGAGGGAATTCGGGATCCTTGGGATTAAGCTGAGAACTGGACCACAAGAAACCCCCTAAAATTCCACCTCAAGCACCAATTCCACACCAAAACCAAACCCCAAACCCCCCAAAACTCAGGAGCAACCCCACCTCCCCTAATCCCTGAATCCCTGAATCCCTGAATCCCTTTTCCCCCGGGATTGGGGGGTCCTTAGGGTTGGGATGTCTGGGATTGTGGGGATTGGGGAGGGAATTGGGATTTGGGGGGGATCCAAGGATTGAGGAGAGTCCAGGACTGGGGGAGGGAACTGGGACTGGAGAAAATCTTCACGACTGATCTTAGAACTGCACCACAACAAACCCCCTAAAATTCCACCTCAACCACCAATTCCACACCAAACCCAAACCCCAAACTCAGGAGCAACCCCACTCCCCTAATCCCTGAATCCCTGAATCCCTTTTCCCCTTGGAATTGGGGGGTCCTTAGGGTTGGGGAGAGTCTGGGACTGAGGGGAGAACTGGGACTGGTGAAAATCTTCAGGACTGATCTTAGAACTGCACCACAAGAAACCCCCTAAAATTCCACCTCAACCACCGATACCTCAACCCCCAAACCCCCTAAAAAACCCCCCCAAAACCCCCCAAACTCAGGAGCAACCCCACTCCCCTAATCCCTGAATCCCTGAATCCCTTTTCCCCCGGGATTGGGGCGTTCTTAGGGTTGGGATGACCGGGATTGTGGGGATTGGGGAGGGAATTGGGATTTGGGGGGGATCCAAGGATTGAGGAGAGTCCAGGACTGGGGGAGGGAACTGGGACTGGAGAAAATCTTCAGGACTGAGCTGCAAACTGGGCCACGAGAAACCCCCTAAAATTCCACCTCAAGCACCAATTCCACACCAAAACCAAACCCCAAAGCCCCCCAAACTCAGGAGCAACCCCACCTCCCCTAATCCCTGAATCCCTGAATCCCTGAATCCCTTTTCCCCTTGGAATTGGGGCGTTCTTAGGGTTGGGATGACCGGGATTGTGGGGATTGGGGAGGGAATTGGGATTTGGGGGGATCCAAGGATTGGGGAGAGTCCAGGACTGGGGGAGGGAACTGGGACTGGAGAAAATCTTCACGACTGATCTTAGAACTGGGCCACGAGAAACCCCCTAAAATTCCACCTCAAGCACCAATTCCTCAACACCAAAACCAAATCCCAAAGCCCCCAAAAACCCCCCAAACTCAGGAGCAACCCCACTCCCCTAATCCCTGAATCCCTGAATCCCTTTTCCCCCCTGGGATTGGGGGGATCCAAGGATTGAGGAGAGTCCAGGACTGGGGGAGGGAATTCGGGATCCTTGGGATTAAGCTGAAAACTGGGCCACAAGAAACCCCCTAAAATTCCACCTCAACCACCGATACCTCAACCCCCAAACCCCCTAAAAAACCCCCCAAACTCAGGAGCAACCCCACTCCCCTAATCCCTGAATCCCTGAATCCCTGAATCCCTTTTCCCCTTGGAATTGGGGCGTTCTTAGGGTTGGGATGTCTGGGATTGTGGGGATTGGGGAGGGAATTGGGATTTGGGGGGGATCCAAGGATTGAGGAGAGTCCAGGACTGGAGGAGGGAACTGGGACTGGAGAAAATCTTCAGGACTGAGGTGCAAACTGGGCTACGACAAACCCCCTAAAATTCCACCTCAACCACCAATTCAACACCAAAACCAAACCCCAAACCCCCCAACTTAGGAGCAACCCCACTCCCCTAATGCCTGAATCCCTGAATCCCTGAATCCCTTTTCCCCTTGGAATTGGGGGGTCCTTAGGGTTGGGGAGAGTCTGGGACTGAGGGGAGAACTGGGACTGGAGAAAATCTTCACGACTGATCTTAGAACTGGACCACAAGAAACCCCCTAAAATTCCACCTCAAGCACCAATTCCTCAACACCAAAACCAAATCCCAAAGCCCCCAAAAACCCCCCAAACTCAGGAGCAACCCCACTCCCCTAATCCCTGAATCCCTGAATCCCTTTCCCCCCCTGGGATTTGGGGGGATCCAAGGATTGAGGAGAGTCCAGGACTGGGGGAGGGAATTCGGGATCCTTGGGATTAAGCTGAGAACTGGACCACGAGAAACCCCCTAAAATTCCACCTCAAGCACCGATACCTCAACCCCCAAACCCCCTAAAAAACCCCCCAAAAAACCCCCCAAACTCAGGAGCAACCCCACTCCCCTAATCCCTGAATCCCTGAATCCCTGAATCCCTTTTCCCCTTGGAATTGGGGCGTTCTTAGGGTTGGGATATCTGGGATTGTGGGGATTGGGGAGGGAATTGGGATTTGGGGGGGATCCAAGGATTGAGGAGAGTCCAGGACAGGAGGAGGGAACTGGGACTGGAGAAAATCTTCAGGACTGATCTTAGAACTGGACCACAAGAAACCCCCTAAAATTCCACCTCAAGCACCAATTCCACACCAAAACCAAACCCCCCAAAAACCCCCCAAACTCAGGAGCAACCCCACTCCCCTAATCCCTGAATCCCTGAATCCCTGAATCCCTTTTCCCCTGGGATTGGGGGGATCCAAGGATTGAGGAGAGTCCAGGACTGGGGGAGGGAATTCGGGATCCTTGGGATTAAGCTGAAAACTGGGCCACGAGAAACCCCCTAAAATTCCACCTCAACCACCGATACCTCAACCCCCAAACCCCCTAAAAACCCCCTAAAAAACCCCCCAAAAAACCCCCCCTTGAAACCCACCCCCCCCACCACCTCCGGCAGACATCCGCCTGCGCGTACGCGCCGAGTACTGCCAGCACGACTCCGCCCTGCACGGCAACGTCTTCTCCAACAAGCAGGAGCCTCTGGAGCGTCAATTCGAGCGTTTCAACCAAGCCAACACCATCCTAAAATCCCGGGATTTGGGCTCCATCATCTGCGACATCAAATTCTCGGAGCTCACCTACCTCGACGCCTTCTGGCGGGATTACATCAACGGCTCCCTGCTCGAGGCGCTCAAGGGCGTCTTCATCACGGACTCGCTCAAACAAGCCGTGGGCCACGAGGCCATCAAGCTGCTGGTCAACGTGGACGAGGAGGATTATGAGTTGGGCCGGCAGAAACTCCTCAGGAACTTGATGCTTCACACGGCTCCTTGAGGGATTCGTTCTCTTTTTGGGGTTTTTGGTTATTTTTGGGGTTTTTTTTAAGGGGTTTTTCTCTTTTTTTTGGGTTTTTTTTTTGGTTGGTTTTATTTTTTTTCTTTTATTGCTTTGTGGGTTTTTTTCCTCTCTCTCCTCCCCCTCCTGGTGGGTTTTTTGTTGGTGAGGATTTGGGGAGGGTTGGAGGTGTGGGGGGGTGTTTCGAGGATTTGGGGCTTTTTTTTTGGGGGGGGGGGGGGTCCTTGCTGGGTTCTCCTTGTGGTTTTTATTTTTTTTCCATGGGGTTTTTCCCCCCTCCATTTTGCTTTTGTATCCATTAAAAACCACGATGGAAAGGTGAAAATCCCGTTGGTGCAGTGGGAATTGGGGATTGGAGGCGCAGAATGTGCCAGAATTCCTCCTTTTTCTCTGTCAATTCCTCCTTTTCCTGGTGTTTTCCAAGATTTTTCCTTGTTTTTCCCCATTTTCTGTTCATTTTATATCCATTAAAAACCACCATGGAAAGGTGAAAATCCCCTTGGTGCAGTGGGAATTGGGGATTGGAGGTGTGGGAAGCCCTGGAAAAATGGGAATATTCCAGAATTCCTCCTTTTCCCTGTCTTTTTCCTGTTTTTTCTTGTTTTTTCCATGATTTTTCCCTGTTTTTTCCCAGTTTTTCCCATTTTCTGTTCATTTTTTATCCATTAAAAACCACCATGGAAAGGTGAAAATCCCCTTGGTGAAACTCGCTGGGATTTGGGATTGGAGCTGCAAAAAGCTCTGGAAAAATGGGAATATTCCAGAATTCCTCCTTTTCCCTGTCAATTCCTCCTTTTCCTGGTGTTTTCCATGATTTTCCCTGTTTTTTCCCTGTTTTTTCCCTGATTTTTCCCTGATTTTTCCCTGTTTTTTCCCTGTTTTTTCCATGATTTTTCCCTGTTTTTCCCCATTTTCTGTTCTTTTTTTATCCATTAAAAACCACCATGGAAAGGTGAAAATCCCCTTGGTGAAACTCGCTGGGATTTGGGATTAGAGGTGTGGGAAGCCCTGGAAAAATGGGAATATTCCAGAATTCCTCCTTTTTCTCTGTCAGTTCCTCCTTTTCCTTGTGTTTTCCATGATTTTTTCCCTGATTTCCCCCTGTTTTTCCCCATTTTCTGTTCATTTTTTATCCATTAAAAACCACCATGGAAAGGTGAAAATCCCCTTGGTGAAACTCGCTGGGATTTGGGATTGGAGCTGCAAAAAGCTCTGGAAAAATGGGAATATTCCAGAATTCCTCCTTTTCCCTGTCAATTCCTCCTTTTCCTGGTGTTTCCCACCCCCAAAATTCCCATTTTTCCTCCCCAAAATTCCCCAGTTTTCCCTTCAAAAAATTCCCATTTCCCCCCCCCCCCCCCAAAACACAACAGGGAATTTTTTTTTTTCCCATTTTCCTCAGGTTTTCCCCCATTTCCCACCCGGCACTTGAGGGGTTCAGCTCCTTCTCCTCCCCCCCCCCAAATCCATCCCAAAATTCCTCCACGCTTTGGGGTCATTTCCTGGGATTTTTGTATTTTTCAAATTTCAACAGAAGGAAATTCCTCCCCTCCCCCCCCCCTCAGGATCCCCCCCAAAAAAAGGGGGAATCGCCCCAAAAAGAGGGAAACCCCCCAAAAAAGGGGGAATCGCCCCAAAAAAGGGGGAATCACCCTAAAAAAAGAGGGAATCACCCCCAAAAAAAGGGGCATTTTCAGGAGGAAAGAGCAGATTTGGGGCAGATTTGGGTAAAATCTGGAATTTGGGGTGCCCTAAATGACCTCCAGGAATGGGGGGGACCCCAAAAAATGGAGGGGGGGACCCCAAAAAATGGAGGGGGGGACCCCAAAAAATGGAGGGGGGGACCCCAAAAGAGGGGGGGACACGTTGGGCTGGTCCGTTTTGGGGACAAAAGGGCAAATTTGGGGCTGATTTTGGCTGATTTTGGGCTGAATTGAAGCGGATTTGGGGCAAATTTGGGGCTGAATTTGGGTTGAATTGATGCAAATTTGGGGCTGATTTGGGGCTGAATTTGGGTTGAATTGATGCGGATTTGGGGCGGATTTGGGGCTGAATTTGGGCAATTTGGGGCTGAATTTGGGGCTGAATTGATGCGGATTTGGGGCTGAATTTGGGCAATTTGGGGCTGATTTGGGGCAGAATTTGGGTTGAATTGATGCCAATTTGGGGCAGATTTGAGGCTGAATTTGGGCAGATTTGGGGCTGAATTGATGCAGATTTGGGGCTGATTTGGGGCAAATTTGGGGCTGATTTTGGCTGAATTTGGGGCTGAAATTTGGGGCTGAATTGATGTGGATTTGGGGCTGATTTGGGGCAGAATTTGGGTTGAATTGATGTGGATTTGGGGCTGATTTGGGGCTGAATTTGGGGCTGATTTGGGGCAGAATTTGGGTTGAATTGATGCGAATTTGGGGCAGATTTGAGGCTGAATTTGGGCAGATTTGGGGCTGAATTTGGGGCTGAATTTGGGGCTGAATTTGGGGCAGTTTTGGGAGCCCTAAAAAAGAATGAGAACCCCATAAAGAGAGCAGAGGGGGGACACGTTGTGCCATTTCATTTTGGGGACAAAAGTGCAAATTGGGTGCAAATTCAGAGCAGATTTGGGGCAGATTTGGGGCAAATTTGGGACTGATTTGGGGCAAATTCGGGGCAGATTTGGGGTGGATTTGGGGCAGATTTGGGGCAGATTTGAGGCAGATTTGGGGCAGATTTGGGGCACATTTGATGCAGATTTTAAGCAGATTAAATACAAATTTGGGGCGGATTTGGGGCGGATTTGGGGCGGATTTGGGGCGGATTTGGGG